>CM055206.1:16750571-16863071 GCA_029224185.1 Karalla daura | reverse complement strand
GGCCCACATCCGGTACGACTCGGCTCCGTCAGTGTCGGGAAGGTTGATCAGGTCCAGGAAGAGACGCCTGTAGATGTTGAAGTTCTGGGAGGAGAAAGGAAGTGATTTACAATGCACTGTATCATTGTACTGTATCCCATTTTATCTTATGGTATTCTATCTTTCTGAGTCTTATTGTATTGTATGGTATCTTATCTCATTGCATCCTATCCTATTGTATCGTATGACATCTCATCTTCTGCAACACCCAGGCAGCTGGAGCAGTGTGCTGGTACCTGTGGGTTGGGTGGAGCTCCGTGCTGGATGTAGAGCTGCAGGGCCTTCAGAGCCTCCTCCTCCTTGATGAGGTGTGTGGCGTACAGGGCCACGTACTTGTGGAGGATCTTAAAGTTCTGAGACAGGAAGAGAGCAGGGGAGGTGAGGAGGAGGAGGAGGTGAGGAGGAGGTTCTCCAGGTTCTGGTTAGGAGTGTGTCTGTGTGTTCAGTACCTGTTTAGATGCCGTTTCCAGACATTTCTCCCACTGGCCTCGCTCTGCGTACATGTCCAGAGCAGCCATGACGTCCACCCCGACCAGCTGACCACACACAGGAAGAAGAAGGAGCGATTAATGGTCCGAAAATGTTTAGCCCTGGAGCTAATGAACTCCCATATAAGAAGGCTAATGTTAGCTAACTAGCTAAAGCCATTTTGTTACACTGAATGGAATTTCCAGATACCATGAAAGCTTTAAACAGCACTCGACTGAAAAGGCCAATCAATATACTGTATATACAAAAACTATTCAAGATATTTTAAAAGGACTGCTGGGTAAATCCATAGGTTATGACCATGGGCTAAATGTTAGCTAGCTAGCTAGCACCACTCTTCATGTCTCATATTTCACAGATGTATTCATTTACTCACAGCATGACACTGTAGAATATGGTAAAGACGATGATATCTAGATGTCATATACGATGTAGAAATGGTAAATATAGACCTAAATAAATTAAGACTGCCAGAGTGTACGTACTGAGTCCACTTTGCCTTGGTTCTTCAGGTGCTCTTTGTATTTCTGGTCCACGTAGTCCTCATACCTGTCAATCATCGGACAAGTTAAGACGCTAAATTAAGGCAAACTGTGTGTGTGTGTGTGTGTGTGCATGTGTGCGTGTTTAACCTTGGCTCCACCTCCTTTGCGATCCTCTTGGCTTTGTTCCACTCTTCGGCCTCGATGAAGACATCGATCGCCTCCTTGTTGAGTCCCAGGTTCAGGTAGAGCTCAGCGGCCTGAGACGCAGGAACACACACGCTGAGGCCTTGTCCTGCAGGTTAACGAGCATGCCTGTGTGTGTGTGTGTGTGTGTGTGTGTGTGTGTGTGTGTGTGTGTGTGCACCCACAGCTTTGTGCCTCCTCAGCTGTGTGAGTCGAGGTCCGACCACCCGGATCACCTCCACCGCTCGGTCCTCACTCAGGAACTTGATGGACAGATCTGCAGCCTGGAAACACACACACACACACACACACACACACACACACACACACACACACACACACACACACACACACACACACACACACACACACACACACACACACAAAGACGTTTCACCTGAACAATTTACCACATGTAAGTAAGTGATAAGTTTAGTAAGTAGTTGGGCAAAAACATAGACTATCAAGACGGTTCCTTTAGAGAAGCTAAACCATAAGGAGCAGTTTCAGCTCCGGCTCCTCGTTGGGACGAGCATCATGGAATCAAAATCAATGTCTTCTCATTAGCAGATTTGCTCTGAAGGTGACGTGGTGGTCTCTGCCGGTCCCTCGGAGGCCCAGTAATTGGAACGAGCGCTAATGTGCACACTCAGTCCTTCTGCGGGAAGTCACGTATTGATTCTGTCGACCTCCGACCTTTCCTGGAAAAACCACCAGGACCGTTGCTCACGTCCTCTTAATCAAACTCCCAAAAAGACAAAAAAAGGAAAAGAGGAAAAGTCCTATTGATCTCTGGGACCCCGTGACCTTCGTCTTCCGGACCGTCCGGTGACATTCCAAATGATCCGATCAGCATCGCTCTGCGATCAATAAGGAGCAATATTTGCTGCGCTCTCTCCTCAGGAGGCCGGTGACACGGTGACCTTTCACCCCCCAGAGGAGAGAGACGCCAGTCTGTGTCAGCTTCTCTTCTCATTTTCTTTGTGGCAGGTTTTGTGTATTTGCAGACGCAGCAAAAACACAAAATCAAACACACCTGCAATCAGGAGGAACTCAGAGAGCGGCTGACGCCTGTGGTTTGATAAATAACTTATTTGGAGTTTTTTTTGAGAAAACATTCAGAAAGTATGTAAACAGGATGTAACAGACACTTTCTAAAGGTCAGGTAAGTGTAGATCATATTTTGTTCCACAAATCTTGGAAATGTTTACATAAATGATTGATGCTGCGACAAACTGTTATTTCTGTACTAAATTAATCTGTAAATTAATGTTCTTAATTAACTCAATTAGTTGTTTAGTTAAATAACATGACACAGAAACAGTGGAACTAGATCAAGGCTGCTCTAAATGTCTTTTGTTTTGTCCTCAGCTCAAAGTCATTCAGTTTGCAAAAATGTTCAATACCTGAATTAAATGTATTTTCTTCTTTGGATGGATGGTGATTTGGGAAAACTATTTCTATATGGGCAGAAAAGAGGAAAGAAAGAAAGAAAGAAAGGTATTTGGTCTGTCTATGGATATCGACCATGAAACCCAAAGAGAGAGAATCGCTCAGTAATTCAGATTCAACAAAGAGAGAAGAGAAAAATCCATCCATCTGCTTCATCCTCTTACCCGCTTTGTACCCAGACCTACGTGTGAACAGGAAGAAGGTGCAAGCTGCTCTCAGAGTGAGACAGAGCCGTGGCTTTTGTTTTGGTTTCCTTGTTGTTTTCCAGTTTGTGTGTCGTGGCTGTGAGCGTCTCTACCTTCATCCAGCATTTCTCCATCAGCTCCGTGTTGGCGTCGTCCTTCACCTTCAGGTAGCACTCCACGGCCCGGCCGTACTCAGCCGACTGCTCCCACTCCCTGCCCTGCTCCAGCAGCCCCTCCGCGCCCCTGGCACGCACGCACGCACGCACACACACACGCACACACACACACGCACACACACATGCACACACAGAGTGAGCCTCAGTAAACAATTTATTAAACCATCAATTACTCGTCTTATTCTGACTCAGGATTTTACTTCAGGTGAGTGGCTCCACCATCTTGAATCTTTGGACCCAGGAGTTATAACCATATTTGGATGAGAGGGCGGGGCTGGGGAGGGACGAGGGGGCGGGGCTAACTTTTGACCTCGGGCATCCTCAACACACCCACTGATCCATACGATCCATCCTGGAGGATAACCCGCAGTACCAACCAGGGAACGGCATCAGAGGTGAGACTGGGGTTCATGTCAACAAATGTGGAACAAATTTGCACATTTTCTAACAGATCGTGGCAGGATCTGCTTCCTGCCTCCTCCTCCTCCTCCTCCTCCTGCTCCTCTCTCCCTTTCATTAACTCCTCACACGTCTATTAGCAGACTAACTAACGGTCGATCAGGGCCCGAGCAGGGACGAGGAAGCCTCGCACTTATCTGCAGCCCGGCCTGTAAACTGGGCAGGAATAATTCAGCGCCGTCTCGCTTTAGCCCCTCTTCCCCGGCTCGTTTCCACGGGTAACTTTTGATGTTTCCTCCCACAAGTCATTAGAGAGGCTGCAGCGAGGGGAGGAGGAGGGGGAGGAGGAGGAGGAGGAGGAGGAGGAGGAGGAGGAGGAGGAGAGCTGCTGGTCTGCAGGCCGGCTAATGAGCTGCTCCTTGTTGGTAGTTTCAATTTGGGGGAACACATGAGCTGTGTTTTAATAAAGCATCAAACCGACTCTCTGTGCATAGATTATGCTGCAGGGCGAGAGGGGAGAGCCGGGGAAAAGGTTCTGGCCTGTTAATGACACACTGTAAAAACATAACGACAGCACAATCTGACAGAAAGCTGAAGCGCTGGGCCACAGGTAACGAGCCTCCGGCCTGTGATCACTGTGACAGGGAAGTAAATCCCCTCTCCCAGGCCGGATTCTGACCTGTGGCAGGTTCCCTTTGATCTGATTCAGCCGCTACATGTTTCCTTCCTGTCGTTCGTGTTCAGTCCCGCAGATGTCAACAGAGACAAAACTGCTCTCTCATTGGTCAGAAATCTCACCCAGTTTACCCGGGAAAACACAAACATGGAACGTCAGCTGAATGAAGTGATGTAGCAGAGGCTGATATCAGGGCGGCCATGACTGACAGCTTCCTGTCACTGGTTTACATGTGAACCTGTGCACGGCTGTGATCAGCTGAGCCGAGCAGCTGGGGTGAAACGCTCCAGGCTCTCCAGACTGGAAGCGCGCTGAGACGTTCCTCTCGGCTGCTTGTTCGATCCTGAGTGATGTTCTCGTTCCTCTCCATCGATCTGATCTCCCCGCTCCAGAACAACTCAAATATGCTCTTAGACGAGCTTCATTTAATGCTCGATCCTGATATTTTTGCTGAGATTGGATTTTTTTTTTTTGCCTGGTTGTTCACATTATGATATTAATGTTACGACTCAATCCGAGTCTACTGTGGACAGTCTACAGACTTGAAATGACCTCTATAACGTTTATGGATGCTGCATATGCCAGGGCATGTATACCAGTTCTGATCAAAGTTTCTGTGATAAAAAGAAGAAGTAAAGAAAAAGCTTATTCTATCCATGTTTTTGGGTCGTATCCTGAATATATGTGATTCAGGACACATATGAAAAGCATCCTGGGTTGGACTTGGTCATGTGAATCACAAAGGCAGAGAACAGTGAGACTGGAGGAACCTCAGAGCTGAGGAACCGGTCTGCAGTGTGAACGCAGGTCGACCTCACCGTAGTCCCCTTTTGGACGTCTCCTTCTCGTACTCCTCCTGCAGCAGCGTGAGCTTGTTGGGGAGGTACTCCTTACAGATCCGCATGGCGTCGCTCCACATGTCCTCATCCTGACAAACAACAACAAACAAACAACAACAAAGCGTCTTAAAGGGGACCTGGAACGGCTGGACAGTCTATTCATACCAGTCTCTCTGGTGTTCACATAAAAGCTACGGATTCACCAGAAATGCCTCACTTGCTGTTTTCCAGCCCTTTTCATAACCCTGTTTATAGAGAACCTGGCACCCTTTCATGCTTACGTGGCAACCACGCCCAGGGGAATAAGCCGTGTGTTGTTCTGTTCTGGAAAATCAATAAACGTGTCTAAAATAAAGAGCAGAGCAGCCAGGGAGCCGCTCTGGGCCTCACGCTCACCTTGTAGTACTTGACGGCCAGCTCGGGCCTCTGGGCTCGGAGCAGGAGGGCTTCGGCCTTCTGGAAGTCTTTCTGCTCAAAGCAGAACTTGGCCTGGCCCACCAGCACCTCGGACATGCTGTCCGGGTCGTGGCCCTCGGCCACTCGCTGAGCGCTGGCCCAGTCCTTGTTGTGCACGTACCTGGAGAACAGAAACAGCCAAAATAAACATGAACACGAACCGACACACTCCCCCCACACAAAGAAAGGAAAACGCCCTCTTTTACAGAGAGACTGGGAAGACAGAGAGCCTTCCCATAACACACTGGTTTTACAGTGTCTGCACTGGTTACATGGCTGCTTTAGGATCGATTTTAAGAGACACTCTTTTACAGCTTAATTTCTGTGGCTACAGTATTTATGGTCTTAGTTCTTATTTATCAGATATGCTTTTAAGGTCTGAGCCCTCCAGGACTCTCAGGTCTTCAGACAGAGGCCTTTTATTAAAGAGATAAAGATCGAACATTTTTAAAGGCAAAATTAAAACGTAGCTTAACTTCTGATTAAACTATATCATAGTTTTTATTCCACTTCAGCCTCTCAGTCCCCCCATTTGTTTATATTGTTATGTCCTCTTAGAAATTCAAACTCGTTCATTTACTTATTCATCTTATACCCCATTCATCGAATGAGAGATGTCTGCTGTCTGTTTGCTTGTTATTAACTATACATAAAGCTCCTTCAACACGTGCCGCCCCAAAATATGAATTACTCTCATTAGAGATCAATCAGCAGATTCATTCATCACTCTACCAACCGATCTGTTGCTCCATGGGTTAGAAAACAAAACAGTGTCCATCAAAATTACCCGGCCCACCACGCTCGCTCCATCACACCACGTAGAAGGTGAAATCATTAGAACAATTAGAGGGAAAACAGACCCGGTTACCACATGACAAATGACCACAGTCACTGCATTGACTTTTGTCAGCTGACTCAATGATTACGTGGTTGTTTCAGCTTTATTCCTTTACACAATTAGGAGCTCAGTGAAATATATTAATCTGCTAACTAAGCCAGAGGTGAATCAGACATATTGCAGTGGTGTAAAAACTATTATATATAGTATTATATATAGTATTTGCAGCCTGTATTGAACCGCACAGTGACACTGATACTGCTACTCACATGAAGACGGCCTCTTTGGGTTTCCCTGCCTTGATGAACTCCACCTCGGCCTCGGGGAACTTGCCCTGAAAGGTGACAGGGGTGAGACGGATCACTACAGGTGAATACAGGCAGGTAAACACGGACGGAACCGGCCGGCCGCTCACCTCGTCCTCCAGGTACTCGGCGTGCTTCAGGTGGATGTCGGGGATCTTCTCCTTGCAGGCCAGACGGGCCAGGTCGAAGGCAAAGTCGAACGAGCTGCAGAGGAGGTCACACCACATGATGAACTTGGACTGAGACTTGTACTGTATGTTGATCTATGTGAACGCACAGAATGACAAAAAGCTTCCTTGAATCCTGGAATTTATCTGTCTGTCTATCTATCTATCTATCTATCTATCTATCTATCTATCTATCTATCTATCTATCATGAACTGAATCGAGGCCAATTCTTACATTCTGAATTCTGCTCAGACCTGCACTCTAAACTAAGCTAAGCTAAGCTAAGCTAAGATAAACTAAGCTAAAATAAACTAAACGAAGCTAAGCTAAGCTAAGATGAGATAGGATAAGATAAGATCAGTTCTGTTGTTATCTGTTGCTATTTTGTTTCTCTTTTGCAGAGTGTGTAATTCTTTATGCCACTGTTTTACATCTATATTTATATTACCCCTGTTTTTGACTCAACTCCCTCTACTGCACTGTTACTGTGACTGCGCTTCACTACTGTGTTAACCAAAATTTCTCTGTTGTGG
Source organism: Karalla daura (assembly GCA_029224185.1). Lineage (NCBI taxonomy): Eukaryota > Metazoa > Chordata > Actinopteri > Chaetodontiformes > Leiognathidae > Karalla > Karalla daura. Next base: position 16,855,848 of record CM055206.1, on the reverse strand, counting down.
GATGAACACAGGCAGATTCTATTCTATTCTCTTCCATTCAGCTCTATTCTATTCTATTGGATCAGGATCTTTATTGGTCCTGAGGAAATTGTGATGACTCATTCCCAATTAAGATGCAAATCCTTAAATGTGGGACAGAGGGCAGCCCGGTTGTCCTCCTTAAGTCTGCCCTAGTGTGAATACACATCTCGCTGTGTGTCTGTGTGTGTGTGTGTGTGTGTGTGTGTGTGTGTGTGTGTGTGTGTGTGTGTGTGTGTGTGTGTGTGTGTTTTGCTCACAAGTTGTTTGCGGCTGACTCGATGGCGTACTCCAGGAGGCCGAACTTGTTGAGCAGCTTGACGGCCGCCTCTCCTCCCAGGCTGCGGGCCCACAGGTAGGCCACCTGCTTCTGGGCGCCCGCCCCGCCGTGGCTCTTAGCCACCTGAGACACACACACACACACACACACACACGCACACACACACACACACAAATATAGGTGTGTAAATATACATCGCTACAGGAGCCCTGCAGTCATCCCCCTAAACACACATAATCCCAGAGAAAAACATTTGACGCAAGTCATAAAGTTGCACCGAGCACCCAGCATAACAGTAGCAATAAACACACACAGACACACACACACACACACACACACACACACACTCACACACACACACACACACACACACACACACACACACAGCAGAGAAGCCTCGGCAGCATCAGTCTCCTTTATATCCTGTTTTTCTCTGCCTAACAAACAGTTTACCATACACTCACATACGATAGTCGACGGATCATTTGATCGTTTCTGACAGATTTTAAATCATCACATCGAGCTCTGAAGACCAATCACCCAGTGCTCCACTATCATATTGATCCATCCGCCAAACCTGACCAAGTAATGGATCGTTTTTGTTTATTAATATATCAAAAAACAAATACAAGTGGAGGACTCCAGAGCAGAGCCTGAGCCAGTCGTCAGCACGGCTGCAATAACGAAACAACGAGGACGAGGATGAGGATGAGGATGAGGATGAGGATGAGGATGAGGAAGAGGAGAGGCTCCTTAATGCCACACGTGTTCACATCTGACAGGCCCAGCAGGCAGGAAGTGTGAGCGTGTCTACCCGGTGAGCCTCCTCCCACATGTCCTGCACTCTGTACATGTGGACGGCCGCCTTCCACTCCTCGGCCTCCATGAAGTGGTACTCCGCCTCCGAGAACCTGGACTCCGCCTCCAGCTCCTGTTCCAGACAGCACACACACAAAGAGAGAGGGTGGAGGTTAAAGCACTGTAAGACGCACACACACACATAATATATGTATGCACAAAAGTTTGAGGAAGTCAACAGCGACTACTTTAGGTAAATGATGCAGATCCATGTTTCATGACATTACTAATAGACACGCTGTACATTCTGGTTTCATCATATAGAGAGTGAATGTGCAGGTATAGAGACTACAGCACTGCTGTAAGGGGAAAAGAAAGTAACAGCATGAAAATGAGAATACTGTACTATTGCTAATTACCCCATCCTAGGAAAAATAGGGTTTAAAAAGAAAAGAGAGAAAAAACTGCTGACAAAAGCAAACAAGCGGGTGATGAAAGCTCGGTTTCATCAGACTGGAGAAGCTCCAGCTCACGGGGCGAGGGTTTTAAAACTCCAGAGTTTCAGTTCAGACCCAATTCTTCTTCTTCCCTGGGACTGGGTCTCATTAGCATTAGGGCTTGAAGCGCCCGGGGCGATTCTCACGAGGTAATTGGACGACCACAGGAGTGCAGACGCAGTCTTTTAGTCTGCGGTTACGTAAGGGAGGAGACGCGGCCTGATGGAGGGAACCAGGAGTGGTAAAACACTGTCGACCTGCACCTTTCACTGTCTGAGTTGACGTGTGTGAAGTGAAGAATGGCAAAACATTCATTTCTTTGCAATAAAAGAGTATTCAGAAGTGATCTGACTATGCAAATGACTATGCAGTGAATCACTGTTAATGTGTGAACAGAGCGACTGTGTCTCGGGTCTCCTATTAATCTGCTGCAGGACTCTGCATGTCTCTGTGGCTCTGTGAGCGGGGTTAATAATGAGACCAGTGACTCTCTCTGTTACAGCTCCAGCTCCAGAACAACCAGTAAACATGGTCGTTTGCAAAACCAAACGTGTTTACAGACAGTGAACGGCTTCAAAGGTCGTCAGGATTGGTTCGATGAACTGAAACGGGTCGACTTAGACGTGAGAATGAGAATAAAGTCAGAATTAGATTAGGTATCGAAAGTTTTTGAGTATAACTATGAGGGCCAAACGGATGTGAACACAGTAGCGAGGTGAGGCTAGGGCGCCAACTTGGATCCATCCAAGAACAGTGTGTGTCTCTGAAGAGCGCAGACCTCTGTTGCGTTGCTCTGGACCTCTGGAGACTGTTTCCTGTTTTCTGTTTCCTCTCCACTCCCCTCTGGCTGTGTTTCTATAGCTTGTGCAGACGTGTGTGTTCAGCTGTGGCCATACCTTGGCCAGGTGCAGGTGGGTCTCAGTCAGCAGGTCCGGGTGGTGCTTGGCCACCAGGCGGATCACGTCGTCGAACATCCGGTTCTTCTTGTACATGGTGATGGCGAGATCAGGCTGCTTCACTGTGGCAAACAGCCTGCACGCACACACACACACACACAGAGACAGAGAGAGAGACACACACACACACACACACACAGACACACACATCACAGCCAGTGTTTTCACTGTTTGTCTAATCTCAGGATAAAAAGTAAAACAACTGTAAGAGACTCGGGTTCAGGACGACAGCCTGAGGCGAGGCGCCACGTCGCTATAGAGACCGGGAGCCGCTCTCACCTCTCTGCCTCCTTGAATTTGCCGTCTCTCTCCAGCTCCTGAGCGCGGCTGACGTACAGCGCCATGACCTCCTCCTCCGTCATGCACTTCACCGCCAGCTGCCACACACACACACACACACACGGATGCTTGGTTCGATTACTAGATCGATACCCATGCCTCACATCCCAAAACGATGAAGCTAATGAGAAGAGTCTGATGATTTCTATGCGCTGGGACATCTTTGAATTTCAAATACAAACTTGTTTTTCTTTTCCATCTATTTGAGTTGGAAGAGCTACACAGTCTATAATTATAATCCACCATTATATTACTTTCTTAACAGCCTTATTCATAGTCTGCATCAGACCCATATGTTTGTGTCACTGGGGAACATGCAGACTCACAGCCCAGTCGGGATTCGAACCGTCAACCGTCAGCCCGACTGCCTCTGTGCAGTCACTGTGTCGCTCTGTAATTATAATTATTCTTGTAATTCTCTAATTAGGAGCCCCGACATGTCGTTAAAGACGACGGGAGAGTAATTATATACATTAGGGGAATTATTTAATCACACTCCCTCCTCTCGTCTTCTTAAAGAGAGAGTGGAGTGCAACATACATCTCTTCTTTACGTTTTGGTTCCGCCTGGATAGGAAACAAAGCTTTCAGCGCTAAACGCCTACACATCGTTATGCAGCCGTCACACTCCGCTCTGGTCCTCCATCTTTCAGCAGCGCGTCTCCACACTGACCTTATGAGCCTCCTCCCAGCGTCCTGCTGCTGTGTACATGTCTATAGCGTCTTTGATGTGACCTCCTTTCACGAACAGTTGCTCCGCCACCTGCAGCCCCACACACACACACACACACACACACACACACACACACACACACACACACACACACACGAACGTGCTCAGAAAGGAATATGAAAAGGAATCTGAGTGACAGGCGCTGGCTCGGCGCAGACGCCCGTATTCGTCATAATTCTGGAAGACGTGCTTAAACACGTTGAATATATTAAAGTGGCATTCCTGCAGGGCAACCACACACACACACACACACAGACACACACACACACACACAGACATCTGCAAAGCAGCCTGTAGAGACAATGTGTGTTTTGTCTTGGCTGCTTGTGCTAATGCGATTTGTAGGCACACTGAGGGACAAATAAAGCTTTATCTCATCTCGTGAAGGAGCCGAGCCTCTGATTCGAGAGAGCAGGTGGATGTAGGATTGGAGATCGTGGCGAAAGAGAAACAGATTCCATTGGAAAAGATTGCGACCACGTGAAGGTGAACCCCCCCCCCACACACACACACACAGAATAGATGCAGCGAATCTATGAGTCGGTTGCTTGTCCACAAACAAACACAAAAAGTGTGTTTCACTGTGTGAAGTCACAGGTGTGAAAGCTGGCTGTCATTGTTTGAGCTTGTCCCCCCCCCCTCACCTACCCCCAAATTATACTTTTCCCCAAACTTCCTGCGAGTTGGAAAGCAAAAAAAAAAGGCGCTTGTTATCTTAATTACTTTCTGTGAATATGCCCGTAGAGCAAACAGACTGAGATGGCCCTGCTATTTTCAGAGGCTGGCAAGGCTGCTTGGCTCAGCTGAGCTCATCAGAACGAGCAGAGCACGCTGTGCCTCGCACCACCACCACCATCACCATCATCTTCATCATCTTCTTCCTCATCTCTGTCTCTCCCCCTCTTCAACAGCCCTGTATCTCTGGTGTTCAGGCAACTGTCACCGCACCCGTCCGACCCTGGAGCAGACGCAGCCCGAACAAAGGGAAGTGTGTGTGTGTGTGTGTGTGTGTGTGTGTGGTAGTATGTGTCATGTGGTAAAGTGTAAATATCCCAGAGCGGAGCAGGCAGAGTAAGTGCTGGTGGCAGGATGTCACGTCCTCCCTGGGGCTGCCTCCAGCTCGCGGTCCGGCCTGGTGCTCACCTCGTCAGCACTCTGGACACGTGGGGGCCGGAGCGGCTCCCAGCAACAACCTAGTAACGGCTTACACACGAAATCCAGTGTTCGCTGCTCATACATAGATACATACATAATAGCTATGACACTGATTGGTTGTCTGATGCGCCACTCTCCTTGCTACGAGGCTGTTTCTCAGCTTGGTCCTGAACTAAGCTGTAGCTGGGACATCATATTTTATTATTCTGATTCGCTCTGCTCAGATGAGGAGATGATGATATTTTAGGACCTTATGATAGAAGTTGGGGGCTAAAAGATGCTAAATCTTGTGCTTCTTTTCTAATTTGTTATTGTCTTGTTGTTTTATATGTTCTTGGAAGCGTTTTGTGCACCACTCCAATCAATCCTATTCTGTGATGCGCGGTCCTCCACAAAATCTATAGACAAAAAGACGCTAATCTTCCCCGATGGCGCCTCCCTGCTTGCAGCCACTGAAGGAATCGTGTACACAGAACTACGGATTAGTGCAGCCACTGTCAACAGGCTCTGAGCACATCCTCTGCAGGCCGAGCAAACAGCTCCATCCACCAGCCGCTGCGGGCAAACAAGGCTCAGGGGCGAGGTGTTTTCTCAGGCGCAGAGGTTCAGATTCACACCAGCTGATCCGGCTGAGCTCGCAAACACAGAGGCCAGCGCATCTGCACGCCTCCCTCACAGACTGGCAGGAGGCAGAGGTGGAGAGGTGTGACTCGGTCAGGCCCCTCCCCCCTCCTCACCTCGTAGTCCTGCATGGAGGCGTAGTGCTGAGCGATCTTCATGTAGTACTTCCCGGCCGCGGCGTCCTCCTGCAGCTCCAGGATGTGCATGGCCTTCTTCCACTGGCGAGCTGCGATGGCCGCCTCGATGGCCTTCAGCGAGCAGCTGGGAGGGAGCAGACGACCGGCCGTCACTCAACCAGCATCAGTGCACGGAAGCAGCGGACTGGAACTTCCTGAAACTTTCAGCTGAGGTTGCACTTTTTAAAACCTTTGGACAGGATAGAAATGTGGCCTCTACTTGGTAGTTTTGGGAAAATGAATAAAGGGTTTAAAGATATCCCTTCCTAGCTCTCCTTTCTGGTCCTGGTGGTGGTTTAATGAACTATTGGCCACCTCTTCTGTTTGGTTGTTTTGTTGTTTTTTTTAACTGTGTATTCTTTCCTCCTCTCCATCTGCCCAGGATCTCCGTCTGCTCGCTCCTCTCTCTCTCTCCTCTACCAACCCGGCTTCAATGAAGTGGTTGATGGCGGCGTCCATCTGTTTCTGCTGGACGAGGTAATCTCCCCAGGCCTCCTCCAGTTTCACCACCTCGGCAGGGAAGAGGACGCGGGCCAGCTCCACCGCTACAGGAAGCAGGAAGGACAAGCTTCAGTACGGGCCACGAGCTGGAATCATCTCACACCTCATCACAAGACCTGGAGGTGAACCTCGACTGGTCTGAACCTCCATCCCTTCACATTTATCATGTCAACGATTCGATTCAAGATCGCCAATTAATCAATCAATCATCAAGTTTCTATATAACTTCACCTAACTCACTAAAGTCTAAAGGCACACTGCAACAACTGTTACACTGAATGTTGGGCACCAAACACTTTTAACCATATTTGGCATATTATCAGTAGGCTATTTATAACCATTTTAGGCTAATTTCTAATTCTAATTTGACTCTGCACAAAAAATTGTGTTCTTGGCATCTATTTGCGCTCTATTGTTATAGCATGTATGTATGATTGTTTGCCTCTGACTGTACATTTTGACATTAAAGTCAAAGAGCAGCTCGTCCGCTCTAACAGCTGTGGCTCGTTCCAGTGCTGAACTGATGGTGGCTTGTTGCAGCACTGTGTCGATGCTACTGCAGGTGCTGCTCACCTTTCCTGAAGGCTCCTCCTTTGCAGTAGCACTCCAGAGCTCTCTGGTGGTTTCTGATCTCCTCAAACAGATCTCCAGCCTGAGAGGACAGAGGACACACAGGACACCGTTCTATTAAAGTCTATTATTATCATTATATAGAAACGTTATGGACCTGAGAACCTGAGAGATCTGCATGTACGGCTGCAACAGACTATTACTCCTGCTTCCTCAATATGTTGGTTAATCTGAAAAAAAGATGTTTTCAGATGCTTAAATTATTGGTAGAATAGTTGTCAACTATATTATCAGTTGATAAGTAGTCAGTTAGTTGTTGCACCTCTAACATAGTGCATGTCAAATGCTCCAGCTTGTAGAAGGTTGCTCGTCCTGGGTGAAAGCACTCTCAGCTCAGCGCTGTCTCGGCCCATGCTTGGAAGGATCACTTTGTGGCTTTTCTCTCTTAATGTGTCAACGACAAAATGCACAACACGCGCTCTCCCCTGAACGTCGCAGGATACACAGACTCACTCCCTCACATTACAATCACACATTTCCCGCACCCAATGAAAACCTTCAAACGGCTCGGGGAAAAAAAAAGGAAAAAAAGCAGCATCGGTAACAGGATTTTCTCCGAGGCTGCGTTCTCTCTTTCCAGGCCTCGTTCCCACCTGTTACAAAAACACAGATGGCTGCAGAGGAAGAATAGAGTCCTCAGACAAACGGCTTCAGAGAGAGACGCGCAGAAATAACAGACAGATGGAGGGAGACAGAGTGTAAAACCGAATAAACAAAGAAAAATGCCGGCCCTCTGTTGATACCTCTCTCCTCTCCTGGCATCTGCTGCGGAGAGGAGAGAAAGATGAGGGATCTGGAACGGAGACAAGAGGAGGAAGAGGAGGAGGAGGAGGAGGAAGAGCGGGATTTAGCAGAGGTTACCAGCACCAGCTGTGATCTATTCCACAGCGAGCGCAGGCGCGGGGTGCGCAGCGAGCCGGGCGGAGGCCGCTCACCCTCTCGTAGAACTCGCCCTTGATGAGGCTGGCGGCGATGCGGCTGACGGTGTCGCTGTTGCTGCTGACTTCCTGCCGGCTGAGCGCCAGCCGCGCCGCCTTGGCCGGAAGCCCCGCCCTCAGGTACAGGTTGATGGCGCCCTGGAAGTCGCCCTCGCTCTCCTTCACCTCGCCCGCCTTCTCGTCCTGGCCCGTCTCCGTCAGCCACTGGTAGTACTTGCGACGCAGGCTGTCCAGCTCGGGGTGTCCCTGAGGACACGGGGGGGGGGGGGGGAGTAATCAATACTCCATACTCCAGCTATGGGAGTAACAGCATCACAAAGTCACACTTTCAGAGTGGGACCGAACGACTAAAACACCCCCACATTATACTCGAGGTGTGCGAATGAAGTAGTTAAAGAAACTACTTACCATGTGACAATGAAATACTAACTTTCTAACTCTTCATGGTCACAACTGGCCTCCACAGAGCTGTTACTGTGGAGAACGTATCTGAGCAGCTTTTAAAAGGACCCACCTTGGTCCCCAGAGTTAAGCCTACATGTGGTTGCCACATAAGCGTGAAATGACGCCAGATCCCCAATAAACAGGATCATCAGGGGACTTATACCAGTGTTCCATAGCTTCTATATTAACACCTGGGGACAAGGATAGATGCTCCATTCATCCATTCTGTTCAGATTATGTTAAGACATAGACTTTTAACTCAGAGAGAAGCTCAAGCTCTATGAAATATTAAAAACAGTCTTTGAACATTCAGGACTACACAACTGATTCCTCTTTAAAGATGCTTGTTGGGAGCTGTAGGAGTTCTACATACATACAGTTCTACACACATTTACATCATATATTCTAAGATTGATGTGGCTTATTGAGGATCTACTGGGCTGTTCCGTTTCCTCCGGCCTCTGGTCTTGCAGCACAGAGAGAACAACATGTCCCTGTGGTCAGGGCTGCAGACCTTGTCAGTCAGAGGCGTCACGTGTGGGTGGATACCTTGAGCTCGGCCACGGCGATGCACTCGTCCCACATGTGGAGCTCCTGGTACAGCTCGATGGCCTCGTCGATGGCGTTCTGCACAAACAACAAGGGGTCAAAGTCCACACGGTCAGATCATCACAGAGTCCCTGGTCTGGTGGATTCATAGGGAGGGAAAAGCAGGGGACACAGAGTTTAGCGCCTGGTATCAATATACCACCAGGTCATCTTCCCTCCCTCAGCCCCAGCTGCAGAGATGTGATATACTCTATGAAACCTGATGCATCTAATCCCAGTTTGAAGTGTAGTGAATGTGATTCCTTCCTTTCTCTCATTTTAAATTAATTCCCCAAAATGACCTTTTCACTTTATCTAGTATTGTGTGTAGTCCTAAAAGCAAAAGCAGGTATTGATCCCGTTTGGAATAAGGCTGTAACAGAGCTAAATGTGGAGGAAGTGAAGGGGTGTGATTTCTCTCTGGACGCCACATGCTTAGTTAATTATCTCAAAACCAAGCGCTGCCTTGAAAGAAATGGTCCTACTGTTATTCAGCAGCTAGAAAACCTGGCTTTTGTTTACACCTCTGCAAGCTCGGGACTGTTACGGTGTGAACACACATGCAACACAAAGCAAACGAGCCACAGGTCTGGAGAAATCAGTCAATAAATAACAAAAGCTGAGTGCTGAGACTTCGCCTCGTCCAGCCGAAACGTGCCAGTCGTTCTTTCTACAACGTGATGAGCAGATCGTAAAACATGGAAGTGTGTGTCCGACCTGCTCCAGGAAGTGCATCTCAGCCAGTTTGAAGTTCTTATCCAGAACAGCAACGTGGGCCTGGACCTGGAAGTGTGACGTTCCATCTCCTTCCTGGGGAACACACACACACACAGTGAACCACACACACACACACACACACACAGTGTGCCACACACACACAGTTAACCCCACACACACACACACACAGACGCCCAAACAAGAATTGCAAAAGTAATTTTTCTGTCAAACAAGAATTTCCACAAGCAGCTAATTTCCCTCAGTAAATCATAAAGCAATCACCGATATTAAAAATGAATGGCATTAGTATTGATTCTGGGAGAGTTTGGGTCCTCTGTGCTTCAGACGTTTGGTCTTTCATTTCCTCTGTGAGGAGAATAAATCTCTGAAAGCGAATAAAAACTTTTGGGGACCAAAGAGAAAGAAAAGAAAGAAAACAAAGATGTGATGCTTTGTGAAACACAAACGGAACCGGGTGAGATGCTTTGCTGATTCTTCTTGACGTGGGCTCGGCTGAAAACGAGGCGGGGACGATGGTTTTGAAGGTTTCTACCTCAACTTTATTGATTACTGAGACGAAACAACGACAGATCTGAGAACACTGTCTGCTCCCGAGCAAGGAGAGAGCTCGGCTCACACCCTCCTCCATCTACAAAGGATTTCTAGACTCCTCTCTCATCTGTTGTACCAACTTTTTTGGGGTGTGTGAACATATATATACACACATGAAACAGAAAACTGCTGGAACGCAGCATCTCTATCTAAACACGCAGTATCTCATATTTAAAGTTGTTCTATAGTGCTACTGTAGGAGTCGTTGCAATGCTTTGTCTTTTAACTTGTCTGGAACACGCCATAAAATCTTAACTTTGTCTCTGTCTGATGTTCACACAGCTGCATGATGTGTGTGTGTGCGTGTGTGTGTGTGTGTGCGTGCGTGTATGTGTGTGTGTGTGTGTGTGTGTGTGTGAAAGCCCACCGTCTCCTCTGAGACTTTGTCAGCGATCTGGTTGGTTTGGTGGAGGAAGCGTACAGTTGGCACGTCACCCAACGCTGCGAAACACCTGCAGAGTAAAAGCAGAGAGAGAGCGTGAAGGACAGGAGGACGAACCAGGGACGAGAACGTTCTAGAAGGTAAAAAGAGCTCCGAGAATCTGCTCCTTTAATGGACCAAGATGAATTAGAGCTTTGGTCTAATTAGCCTTTAGATACGCTGCAGTCTGTGGGGCTGAGGAATGAAAAGGCACATCTTAGCATTTGGCCACTTTATTACCAACTCTCTCTGAACAGTTGCATCAGATTAATGAACAAGTCATGAAAGTAAAAAAAAAAGAAGAAGAAAAAAGAAAAAAAGTTGGGCAAAAAAAAAAAAACCCTCCTTCTGTCTCTGACTCTCTCTCACTTCCTCTCCCTCATTAACATTACCCACTCCAGACAAAACCGTTTCTTTCCCCGATTTCATGATTTATGCAAATCAGGCCCATGCCTAACGAACAGCATATGCATTATTAATGCAGCAGAATTTGAGTTTGAGAAGTTTCGCAAAACAGAGAGAAATTAAGAGATAGAGAGAGAGAGAGAGAGAGAGAGAGAGAGAGAGAGAGAGAGAGAGAGAGGGAGACAGAGAAAATGCTTATGATAGAAAATTAAAAAAATAAAAAAAAACGTCTTTGATGATTAATGAAGTTAGAGTCAGGCAGGGACTCAGTCATCTGCTCAGTGTGTGTGTGTGTGTGTGTGTGTGTGTGTGTGTGTGTGTGTGTGTGTGTGTGTGTGTGTGTGTGTGTGTGTACTCTTATGAAATGTGCTCAAAAGCACGTTTTCTCAGTGACCAAGGTGCCCTTGTTGTCTCCTCCTTCCTCCGTCCCACAGATAAGTCTCAGGTACAGTGAAGAACCATGCAGAACGTAATTAGCTGGGAGATGTGAATACCAGCTTGTAGAATTCTGTGTGTGTGTGTGTGTGTGTGTGTGTGTGTATGTGTGTGTGTGTGTGTGCTGCTGACCTTTCTGCGATGTGCAGCTGCTGAGCCTCTAGAGCCAGCTTGCTGAGTGTCTTCCACATGGCCTCAGTCTCTGGTGACATCTCCAGGGTCTCCAGGAATGCTGTGGCTCTGGAGAGACACACACACACACACACACACACACACACACACACACACACACACACACACACACACACACACACACACACACACAGACTACACATTTCATCTTATCCACCAAATTCATTCTGCGGTGTGTCATCTCCCTCTCTTTTGGTTTATTTGTCTATAGAAATACATGTGGAGGACAGCAGATCAACCCCCTGAACTACACAGACCCACCAGCTGAGTCAGGCAGCAAACACACAGATCTGTGGCACAAGAATCTGTCTCTGAATGTCCAAATACACGTGGCGGTATAAATCATTCTCAGCAAGTTCAGCTGACGTATACGATGCTGAAAGCCTGATCTGTGTGCAGCTGTAAGGTGCTCCAAACCCAGAGATCAGGATAATATGAGATAAGATAAGACAAGATAAGATAAGGTAAGTGCTTTATTTATCACTGACATTGTTCAAAGTTTCATCCCAAGCTAAGCAGAGTTGTAGGCTCGACATCCTGGCTGGAGACAGTTGAAAGCAGGGATTTCTAGCTGCATTAAAGCCCAGCGTTACAGCTTCTACAAAGCAGAGCGCCATGATTAAAGATTTCCCTGCTTCTAATTAAGGTTCTCAAACCTCCCATCCTTTTGTGCGCACACATAAATATTTCAATATTACTCCCACTAAAGTTCATTTTGTACAACCTGAGATAATTTCACACTTGTCTCTGGAATAAAAAGAAAAAAATTCCAAGTTTATATTAAAAAAAATCTTTAAATGTCAACTTTTCCAACACCTGCGTTTCTGTGGTTTTATGAGCTTAGGAAATAGGATTCAGAGGTGTGTGTGTGTGTCTGTGTGTGTGAGTGTGTGTGTGAGTGTGTGTGTGAGTGTGTGAGTGTGTGTGTGTGTGTGTGTCCGGGCATCATGGTGAAGAGTTCAGCTGCTGCTCCTCCACACTGGGAGAGGTCAGTGGTGAGGAGGTGTTGGAATCAAGCGCACTGATGAGGTTTTGAGATGATGCACCCCCCCCCTCCTCACCCCCCCCCACCCCCCACCCTCCCACCCCCAGCTGGCAACCCAAACCCTGGAGCAGAGCAGCAGGAAGCAGCAGGATAAAAGGACATCTGGCCTGTTGTGCCGTGGCCCCGGGCCCTGACTCAGGGGCCGGGCGGATGTTTGGACGCTGGTTCCTGCAGCTGCTCGCTGACGCTCACCTGTCGTAGTCGCCGTCATCCACCGCCGTGCCAAACTCGATCAGGCCCTCGTCCAGCGTGTACGTCACCGTGTTCACGCCCTCCGTCACGATCACGTCCGTCTTCCCGTCCGCTCGCTCCAGGTCCACGATGTCGCCCTGCCCGGGACACAAAGCGGACCCGTCACCTTCAGGTACGAGGCTCAGCACAGGCCCAGCTCAGCTCGGAGGGACGGCTGCAGCTTTACCTTCTACCAGACATTTATAACAATTATCAACAATCCCAACCATCAAATATTCCTGGTGTAGGACTAGGAAAGTGAACTTCTATGTATCTATCTACCTACCAGCGGATAGATAAGATAGATACATAGACAGGCAGTAGCAGAAAGACAGAGAAAGATACATAGAGATAGAGAGATAGATATAAAGAGAGACAGAGAGAAAGAGTTGGAGAAAAAATAGAGAAAGAAAGAGAGATAGGTAGTAGCAAGAAAGAAAGATATATAGAGATATACAGATAATTAGACTGCAACAGAGAGATGAGAAAAATATGTAATACAAACTATCTAATATGAATCTTTTTTATGCTCTTCCTCTGCATTTATATCCACTTAAGTCGGGCAACAGGGAATTATTTTTATTCATCTGTTGATTATTTTCTCAACTAGCGAATAATAATATGAACAATTTCATCATTTTGTTTTTCAGTGTAAGAAAATACACTGGAAAACATGGATAGTGAAGGCTAAGATGAGGATGATGAGTGCAGTCAGGTCTGAACTGAACTTCTTGATAGAACAGAATAGAATCAAACCCTTCATCATCACTGTACGGGGGCAAAGAAAAGAACTGGCCCAGACAGGTCCAGAGAACTGTCAGTGTCTGGATGCAGCTGAGATGAAGTTGAGTCTGGTCTCACAGCCAGACTGCTACCAGCCCAGCAGGCCCGGCCGGGCGTCCTCACCCTGATGGGGAACATGGTGATGCTCTCGGGGCTGTCGATGCTGTACCAGATGCACAGGTGTCCTCTGTTCTGGGCCACCACCACGTCGCTGCCCGGCACCCACTGAACGTAGGAGCAGAAGCTCAGCACCGTGGCCTTCACACAGCTCTCGATGTCGTAGAGGTGGAGCTGGAGGAGGAGGAGGAGGAGGAGGAGGAGGAGGAGGAGGAGGAGGAGGAGGAGGAGACAGAGCTTCCATTAGAGCTTTTACCGGTATGGAATATGGAAGCATGTACATTATGGGAGACGCTTATGGCAGACAGTAAACTAAACACTGAGATGTTGATAATAATAAACATGAGAGAAGACCAGTGAGCACACATCTAAGACTGATACCTGCTCATACCCTCTGGTCCCCTCACCGGGTAGCTCATCTAAATGCTTTGGAGATTTAAGATGTGCCGGCACAGTCTCTCCAGAGGCTCGTCTGAGAGGATGAGCTGATGTTGGCTTGTCAGATATGACCCAACCTCTCATCTAAGTCACATTCACAGTCACGTCAGACCAGATCAGTGTGGAGAGGTCTGGTCCCGCCTGCTCTGTGCTGCTCTCATGCCTGACTGCTCTCTGGTGCTTTGAGACCGCACACACGGCCCTCTTTACAAATAGATGCTTTTTGTTTTGTTTTTATGAAGGGTTTGAAATCATAGTTTGCACGCAGAGAACAAAACACGGCACAGCGATTCGACCAGGAGCACTCGAAGGAGGACGCCTCGAAATCAGCACCGTTCAGAGAAATTAGAGGTTAAGCCTCCTCATACGTTTCAGTGGGATGAGGACACAATAAAGCCGACAATAAAGCGGAATTAAGAGCTCGACCGCTCGGAACATCGATATGTGGAAATTACGCTGAGAGGAAAAAAACAGCAGGGTTAATATTATTGTAAACAAACAGAATGTTTTTTTGGGGTCGTTTTCTTTGATTTCCCGTCTTGGAAAGTTTAAGATTACATACCATAGTAGAAACTATTTTCAACTGCGCACCACACACACACACACACACACACACACACACACACACACACACACCCTCACACGCATGCACGCACGCACGCACACACGCACACGCAGCAGTCTCTTCCACTCTGATGAGCTGAGATGGTGTGTACTCTTCAAGTCGCAGTCGCTCCCCGAGCTCTTAATATGTATGTGAGTGCATGAGAGACCCCCCGCTGCTGTAATCACCCGCCTTAATACCGGCCCCCCCACTATTTTTAATAATACTTTGTCTATAGTTCCACCCTGGAGCTCGCCTGGCCAACTTTTAATACAATGAGGGAGAGCAGCCTGTTGATAAGTTCACTTGAAAGCAAGTTTCAATTAAAGAGACATTTATTGTACCAACTTGACTTTTCATGGTCTCCTACTGATGGGAAGGGGATTGAATATGTGCCAGGAATCAGAATGTCAGAAAATGTGAAATTATAGGACCCTATCATTTCCTTTTGAATATTCAGCTGCATTTATACCTGCTCTACTAGGCCTGCAACAAATGGTCATTTTAGTCATCTGTTGATTTTATTGACAACTACTACTACTACTACTACTACTACGACTACTACGACTACTACGACTACTACTACGACTACTACGACTACTACTACTACTACTACTACTACTACGACTACTACTACTACGACTACTACGACTACTGCGACTACTGCGACTACTGCGACTACTTCTACTACTACTACTACTACAGCTACTGCTACTGCTACTACTACTACTACTACTACTCCTACTGCTACTGCTACTGCTACTACTACTACTACTACTCCTACTGCTACTGCTACTGCTACTACTACTACTCCTACTGCTACTGCTACTGCTACTACTACTGCTACTGCTACTACTACGACTACTTCTACTACTACTACTACTACAGCTACTGCTACTGCTACTACTACTGCTACTGCTACTGCTACTCCTGCTGCTACTGCTACTACTCCTACTGCTACTACTACTACTACTACTGCTACTACTACTACTAATACTACTACTACTACTCCTACTGCTACTGCTACTCCTACTGCTACTACTCCTACTGCTACTGCTACTGCTACTACTACTACTCCGACTGCTACTGCTACTACTACTACTACTACTGCTACTGCTACTGCTACTACTACTACTACTACTACTACTACAGCTACTGCTACTGCTACTACTACTACTACTACTACTACTACTCCTACTGCTACTGCTAGTCCTACTGCTACTGCTGCTACTACGACTACTTCTACTACTACTACTACTACAGCTACTGCTACTACTACTGCTACTGCTACTCCTACTGCTACTGCTACTCCTACTGCTACTGCTACTCCTGCTGCTACTGCTACTGCTCCTACTGCTACTGCTACTACTACTACTACTACTACTACTACTACTACTACTACTACTACTACTGCTACTACTGCTACTACTGCTACTACTACTACTAATACTACTACTACTACTACTCCTACTGCTACTGCTACTCCTACTGCTACTACTCCTACTGCTACTGCTACTGCTACTACTCCGACTGCTACTGCTACTACTACTACTACTACGACTACTACTACTACTACTACTGCTACTACTGCTACTACTACTACTCCTACTCCTACTGCTACTCCTACTGCTACTGCTACTGCTACTGCTACTACTACTACGAATAATAAGTTGTCTGGACAATAAAATAACAAAAATATGTTTGCTAAGGCAAAGAGGAAGCCCTCAAACATCTTGTTTAGTTCACAATTGAACAATATGTTCATTTTACAGCCACAAGGACTAAAGTGATGGGAAAATGTTCAAACTTCTTCTTAAAAATGGACTAGAAATGATTTAAACGGTAAATATCAATTATTTACTTTTATCAATTATCAGTCGATGGAACTGTTTCAGCTCTATAGTCAACAGATGCTGCAAATCTGATCAGTGTGCCCTGTCAGAACTGGAGTACACACACACACACACACACACACACACACACACACACACACACACACACACACACACACACACACAGAGCCATCCAATCTACATAAATATACGTTTTTGGACTCTGGGAGATAACTCACAGGGATGTGGGGTGAACAGCCCAGTACGTGCATCTTAAATCAAATGAATCGCCTCAATGTTCAGACTAGACGCAGTTCAACAGTAGGATTTTGAGCTGCATAGGAGTCTTACTTCACAGCTTCCAAAGAAAAAGGAGGAAAATGATTAAAGATTTTCCTGGTGGTAATTAACCTCAAACCTCCCATCCTCAGTGCGCAGACATAAATATTTCACCATCACTCCTGCTAAAGTTCATTTTCTACAACCTGAAATTATTTTACACTTGTGTCTGAAAGAAAGAAAGAAAGAAAGAAAGAAAGAAAGAAAAAATTAAATTTATACTTAAAAAAAAATCTTTAAATGTCATTATGCGATATAACAGTGCGGGGAAAAAAAAGTTTGAAGCCACTGAGGGATTCCCAATTAGCCCAGCGGTGTGTGTCAGGGCCCCAGGGCGCCGGCATCAGACTGTGAGGGGACCCCAGGGCAGCGGCTGACAGCAGTCCCTCACACCCAGCAACACCCCGCCATGCTGAGGCCGGGCCTGCTGGGGCCCCGCCACGCTGAGGCCCCGCCATGCTGAGGCCCCACCATGCTGAGGCCCCGCCATGCTGGGCCCAGCCATGCTGAGGCCGGGCCTGCTGGGGCCCCGCCATGCTGAGGCCCCGCCATGCTGAGGCCAGGCCTGCTGGGGCCCCGCCATGCTGAGGCCCCGCCATGCTGAGGCCCCGCCATGCTGAGGCCAGGCCTGCTGGGGCCCCGCCATGCTGAGGCCCCGCCATGCTGAGGCCAGGCCTGCTGGGGCCCCGCCATGCTGAGGCCCCGCCATGCTGAGGCCCCGCCATGCTGAGGCCCAGCCATGCTGAGGCCCCGCCATGCTGAGGCCCCGCCATGCTGAGGCCCCGCCATGCTGAGGCCCCGCATTAATCTCTGTATTTTTGGAGTTGAGCCTTGTCATGACTTAAAGTTGACATGTTATGCTCATGTAGCCTACTTTGACGTGTTAGTAACATGTTAGTAACATGTAGTAATATGCTTTAGTTAGAAAAACCAAAACACTGAGCATGGCCGGCTTTTCTTCACAGGCCTGCACTGGACGCTCGGTTTTAGTGCCTACGCCTTTAAATGCTAATGAGCTCCGTTTGCCCCGCCCACATCTTCCAACCAGGCGGAAGATGTGAGGATGGCATCATGTGACCGTTGCAATGGTTGAGTGTGTGAGAGTGATGGTTCCTAGACAACAAACTGCTATCAGGTTGAAACAGTGTGTCAGTGGATAGCACCTGGTTGTCTACAACAAAAAGGTCCACGGTTCAAATCCCAGCAGGAGAGAGGGCCTTTTGTGTGTGTGTGTATCAAAAATAGTCAAAATATCATGCCAAATACTTCTGATTTTAGTGTTCAATTGCCTCTGGAAATTGGGTTAGAGTTTGAGTTAGGGTTAAGTTTGGGGTTCTGGTTCAAGTCTGAACCTCTGCCACTTCTGTGTGGCGTTTGCCATGTTCTCCCGGTACTCTGGTTTCCTCCAGCAGTGCAGGAAAATGCATGTTAAGGTCGCCTGGAGACTCTAAACTGCCCCTTGGTGTGAGAGTGAATGCTGTATGGTGTGTGTGTGTCTGTGGTGTATTCCCTGCTTTATCCCATACAGACACTGGACGGATGATTGGTCAAATGGTTCCACTCATTCCCAGTTTTTAGGATCGTGTGGGAGGCAAGAGTCAGAGCAACATGGCCGCCACACACACTGTACTGTATGTGGCTAAAACTTTAGACACGTAACTTTGCTCCCTGCCTTACTAATCCCCCGCCTGTCTGTCAGGGCCTGTGTGCCTCCAGGCTTATCTGCTGCACTTCCCTCCTCTCACTCAGCCCCTCGCGGTGCTGACGTTTGGCTCTCACCCGCAGCTTCTTGTCCCTGAACAGCAGTTTGCGTCCGGTCTCATTCAGCTCCAGCCAGTCGATCTTGGAGTCGTGGCTGATGGTTCCCAGATTGTAGCCTGCGGCCAAATCCACTGAGAGAGGAGGAAGAGGAGGGGAAAAAAAACAGAGGGGACAAACTGAGCTGCCGGGGTGACGATGCAGCAGGTTGAAAAAGCAATGAACCTTCAGTCATTTCTTAATTATTCACAGCTCCATCAGACAGAGGGAGCAGTTACTGTCCTCTAAAACTTAGCTGCCCTGGGATCAGGGTGATAATATCTGTCTGCTGATATATCGGGCCTACAGCAACTTTTTTAATTAATACGGAGTCCAGTCAAAAAAAAAGAGTTGGTCAGGTTTAGGCAGAACTGAGGTGAGTGAGCATGTGTGTGTAATGCAGCAGCAGCAGGATCGTCAGTCCCACCGGGCTGCAGAGCTGCAGACTGGAGACGTTCTCCAATCAAAAGGAATTTCAGCATCCGAGGCAAAACAAACAGGCCGGAGCCGACAGGCTGCTGATGACTGGCTGATGGTGACATTCAGCAACTGTTTACAAATCTGTCCAAAAGACCAAAACCAGAGATCCAGCGACCCCAGTTAGTAACAGGAACTGGTCTGAGCTGAACCACTGACCCGAAACCACAAACTGTCCTGCTAATGCTAGTACTCAATGTATGTCTGCAGAAATAATCAGGATGAATGGGCCTGTTCTTTACTCTGAAACTCAAAACCTCCTACCTGAAAACGTATAGAATGCTATTTGTCAACACTATCCAAAACATAATATACTGTTTTTTTAAATATATTACTATTGTAGGTTAAGAAATTCCTGCAGATAGGAGGTTCTGCATTTCTTCCATCGATATATCTATGTACATGGAAGATAATCAGGCTTCTCCTCCCTGCACTCGAATAAGTAAACAATTCCTGTTGCCTCAGGAATATTAAGAGGATCCTCCAGGACCTGTCACACCCTGGACACGTTATGGATCTGACAAACACAAACAGCCTCTGTCCTTCAGCCATTACTGAGGCAAACCCTGCCAGGCACTGCACTTTACATTTCACACCACAGCCTCATGCTTCGATTAGAACAATGCAGCCACGTCATGTTTTTCAGTCGAATAACAAGACTCTGATCTTTATTCACACACACGTCGCGCTGCATATCTCGTACGAGGTGCGTGCAGGTCCACAGACACGTCCTTACCGATGGCGATGGTCTTTATATCGATCAGATAGGCGAGCTTCTTGTTGTCTCCCACTCCTCTCTGCTTCCTCTCGTTGAGTCGAACACTGCACGTACAAACACACACACACACACACACACCTTGAGTAAAACGCACTGGTCTGTGCATGGTGGCTGAATTTACACTCATTTATCATGTGGCTGCTAAAGCTGCTGTCAGCTGCTGTTCATTAAAGCTGAAGTCCCCGGACGGCCCTGGGCCGTGATGTTGTCACGCTGCAGAGCAGCGCCGGGCCGCAGGCGTCCACAGCAGTCGGCCATTAGTGTGTCGCCCGGGGACGGGCGGCCTGACGCCTCTGACAGGGCCGCATATTTTAACCTGGACCTGAGCGTGTGTGTGTGTGTGTGTGTGTGTGTGTGTGCAGAGGCTGGCAGGCTCAGGACTCAGAGTCATGACTCTCTGACAGGTACCTGCACCCTCCACACAGCGCAATACAACTCTCTGCTGGACGGAGCTGGAAACACAGCAGACTGTGGGACGGAGCTCCCCTCAGAGGACCTGACTGCTTAACCTCTGTCTGTGTATGGGGGCAGCAAACACCTCTGTGTATGGATTCACATGAAGTTATTTTGTGTGCACCAGAGAGCGTTCTTGTCAGACATCACCCCGTGCTTCCAAAACAAAAGAAAGCAGCAGCTGATGGGACTTTAGGGGGGCTCTGGTAATAATCTCTGTTTGAGACGCTCGTGTCTTAATTTGGCACTTTTAGATGTTGTTCCGCGTCATTTAATCAAAGTCTTGACCGTTGAACCAGCAAATCCAGTGATTAGGCTGATTAAAATGGCTGCATGTTTTGATTGTAATGATCGAATCTGATATTATCGGTGGAACAATGGCTTTTTATCTAATTAACAGCAATGGAGGAAACTGTCTGTAGGCGAGTGTGTTTTTTTCATTTTCCCTCATGCTTTTTCTGATTCTTTATTGTACCTTTGTGGCTGCTGTCTCGGCCACATCTGTGATGTAGCTTGAACGTTTTTCTGTGAGCGACATTGGACTAAAGCGTCTACTTCATGAGTCAATGTAAGAGATCTTCATTCTCAAGAGACTAAATTGTTCAAACAAAGGCTGGACTAAAACAACTGTTTGGTTAGTTTGTGTTTGCACCAACCTGATGAGATGAGGGTTCATGAACTCGGTCCGCACTGATCCCAGGACCTCGTTGTTGTTGTACTCCACCAGGCTCAGCTCTCCGGCGTTAAAGATCATGCACACCTGGAGCAGAGCAGACGGGAACACGTTGCTCTAAGTGCTCTGGGAGCCACACAGGACGCCACTGAGCCTGAGCTCTGGGGTCTCACGCCTCCTCGTGCCTGACAGCGTGCTGGGACCGATGTTAACCATCCCCCTGAAACGCACCGCAACGTACTCACCGTCTCGTTCTCGAAAAAGAACTTCTCGTTTCCGCCCGAACCGGGCCACGCCACCTGGGGGGGGGGCAAAATGCAAAACCATCATAATGCAATTCACATCGCACATGCAGTATTAAGCACTTCAAATATATTATATATATCAGCTTTCATCAGTTGTCTCTGAATATTACAATAATAGCTTTATGTGTATGTATCAATACCAGCAAATCTTGGACGGACACTTTTACTAATGTTGCATATTTATCATGTTGATAATGTGTCGTTTGGTGCATATTGCTCTCTCTAATCAGGGTACTTTCTGCTTCCCTTTAACTTAACCTCCTCTTTCCTCTTTTTTTACTGTGATGGACACAAAGAACCATGAGTCCCAGCATCAGTCACTGGAATCTGTGGATGTGTTTGAGTAAAAGAAGATTTTAAGACTTTATGCTGTTTATTTGATTACTTTGGCTTCTTTTGTTTGTTTGTTTGTTCATCTTTTGCTGTGATTACAGTGACGTCTGGAGTCTTTGAATCGCACCTCGCTCAGTTTGTTGGTCAGCAGGTCCCCCAGCAGAAGGGTCTCGGAGGTGTGAGCCACCAGGTAGCGGTCCCTGCCCATGATCTTCACTTCCTCTATCTCGTAGCCGTAATAAGACTTCAGAACCACCCGGGTTCCTGTGGAGAGGTTCCTCACGATCACCTGGAGGAGACGGGGGGAGACCGAGGCAGAAATGGATAAATTAAGACGTGTGAAATTAACTTTTCCATCATTTAATTAGTAATTGGGGGATAATAGGAGTAAAATTAAACTAGTAGATGCATCAGCACAATTAAAATCTGAGTTTATTTACACTCAAATGCACGCACACACACACACAAACACACACACGTTCAGGCAGAAAGTTTCTCAACTCCTTCTTTTTGACCATCAGCTCTCTCATCAGCAGCTGGAATTAATTCTCAATCAAAACCTCATCAGTTTTAATTTGTATCTGCGTTTTATCAAACAAGTGACAAAAATCAATTCATGCTTTAATTAACTCAGGGTGCTTTTCGCTAATCACGGAATAGATTGAGTTCAAAGGCCACGTTTCTGCATTTCTGTCAGTTGTGTTTTCTGTCATTATTATTCGAAGCAAATTTCAACTCAAAATCCAGTGTTTGTCGTAGTCCTCATGTTAGTTTTCTAATATTTATAGAGCAAACAAGATAAAGTAGTATTTGTCTAGTACACTGTAATGAGCCTCATTTTACATTCTGCTCAAGGTACAAATCGGGCAAAAGTATAAAAGAAAACTTGAATTTCTGGCAAATAACATACTTGCCTGATGTTATGGCTGATGTTATTTTTAACCAAACTAAGAGATTTGCATTCATAGTGTTAGATCTATCTTTTAAATCTGATTAGTTAGGTAAGTGTGTAGTGTCCATCTGTTAACTGAGAGGAGTTCTTATCACTCGCTTTGCTTTCGTGTGTGTGTGTGTGTGTGTGTGTGTGTGTGTGTGTGTGTGTGTGTGTGTGTGTGTGTGTGTGTGTGTGTGTGTGTGTGTGTGTGGGTGTGTGTGTGTGTGTGTGTGTGTATGTGCTGAATGAAAGGCAGTCAAAGGGACTGGTCATGTCTCTGCCTCTACCTGGCTCAGGCCAACGTAGGTGACCTCAAACTTGTTCTTGTAGATTGTTCTCCGCAGGCAGCAATCAAACTGCTCCACGCCCCCGCACAGGGTCCCCTGTAGCACACGCAAAACACACAAATAACAGAAAAACAACCACTGTATTAGACAAATACAGCAGCAAGCTGTGTCTGAGGCTACTAGAAGGTCGGAGAAAACGTGTTCCTCATGCAGAAGTGTTGACTAGAATCGCACTGTAAAGCTCCACTGAGGAGACTGCGAGACTACGAGCAAGTTGGTGTTAAAGGTGCTTACAGCACAGAGGCGTGATCCGTCCTTCTTCCAGGCCAGGCTGGTAATGGTGTAGAGGTTGGGAATCTCTTTGGGCTTAGCTTCATCCCACACCCCTCTCCTGGGAGCCCAGTTAAACACCCGCAGCCTGAGTGAAGACAAACACTGCACTGAACCCTCCGTTTACTACAAATAACCGCTTCTTATTCTATACAGAACATGCCAGCTAAACGGAATGATCAGGATATAAAACAAGATAATGACATTATCTACGTGAGATGTAAATTTGAATTGGGTGTTAAGTACAATGGATGTGAAGACTACAACAAGGTCAAAACAAGGTGAAAACATCTTCATAGGTGTTTCCAGTGTTTGTGCCTCAATTCAGCACTCGACTGAACTTTGAGAATAGAAAGTTGTGTCGTTCTCTAACGTGACTGCAGAGGTGTGTCTGTGAACGACCCGACAGAGGAGCCACTGACCGGTCGAAGCTGCCGAACACCACCGACTGCCCGCTGGGGCTGGTGGCAGCCACGGTGAACTCGTGCTCGCTGGGGTCCCGGGTGTAGTCGAAGGTCTGCAGGACATGGCCCTCCCGGCCATACGCCACCACCTTCTTGTCGCAGCCTCCCACCATGATGCTGTTGGCCCCCCAGGCCAGGGCGTAGGGCGGGCAGGGGTGCGTCAGCAGCTTACCCTGCGTCAGAGCGCGCGTGTCAGAGAGCTTTTCTCCCAGCGGTGAGTCACAGTGATCCGAGGGGCCGGCTGTACCTGAGACTCCCCGGAGCCTTCGTCATCGAAGAAGTAACGCACCACCGTCCCATCGGCGTGACCCGACAGGATGCCTTTAGCAGAAACACTGACACAGAGCAGGAGAATAAAACACAAGAGCTAATGGCACATTTGGAACGATGACACAGGAACAAAACGAGGGCTGGCAGCTTCACATCGTGACAGGGCCAATCAGCGTGGACGTGCGTTGTGTTTTGGGAGGAACAAACCAACAGCGCACCTCATCACTACTGACTGCCATAAAAATCTAATTACTTGGAGGCCAGAGAGATGACATAGGACTCGGTGCCGTAGATGGTTGATGACTTGTTTGTCTGGGTGTTGGCCAGACGAACCTGTGGAGGGAAACGAATGGGACTCATTCCAAACAGTTTTGGGAAAAAATCTTGAAAATAAAATCGAAATAATGGATACTCAGTTATTCACTCCTGTTTCTGACTGGAGGTGAGTATCTGACGTACCTTTCCTTCCACCAGCCCATAAACAATAGCATTCTCTGCAGGCCAGAGCAAGCAGGTTACAGCGCTCTGCAACACATGACATGTCATAACATGAATTTAACACTGAAGCTAGACAATAGATGAAGGATTATACATAACATTCAAAGCCATTCATTTGGGTCGTGACATTATTGGCTGTGTTAACTTAAGTGTTAACTTACCGTCTGAACAAACTTGTTGCAGATGGCTTTCTTGTCCCCCCTGGGAGGGGAGGGGAGGGGAGGCGAGGGGAGGGGAGGGGAGGGGAGGGGAGGGGAGGAGAGGAGAGGAGAGGAGAGGAGAGGAGAGGAGAGGAGAGGAGAGGAGAGGAGAGGAGAGGAGAGGAGAGGACATGACAGCAATAAAAATGTGTTTGCTGATTAAACCATAATGAGATAGTAGTTGAATGTGGGAGGGAGCAGCTGAAGGACATTACCACTCCTCTCCGATTCTGTAGACAAAGATGATGTTGTCGGACTGAGCTATGGCGATTTTGGTGGAGTCCGGCGAGAACACCATGTCATTGACAGTGTAGCTCTGCTTTCCATACTGACAATTATACAGATCCAAGTTAGAAGGACATAGAAGGATCGACAAATACAACACATGCAGCTGCAAGAAAAACATCACCCGGTCTAACCTTGGAGTCCAGAGGTTTGGTGGAGAACTTGTCTCTCCTCTCCCCCTGTTCGTCGTACAGCAGCACCACTCTGTCCACGGTGCAGACGGCAAACTTAGTGTTATTGGGGGCCCAGGCCATGCACGTCACTTTGGCTGCAGCCTCCTGGGAAATCAGAGAACACACAGTAAACATCACCTCCCCTCCACAACTCCACAAAATGTAGTAGGTTTATCTGTTAACAATGATGTTTACAGCAGATAGACAGGTGGATGGATAGATTAATAGATGGATGGATGGAGAGACAGGAGAGCTGAAACAATTATCCAAACGAAGCCCATTAGCACATTTACAGAAATAATTTTAAGTATGTATTTAAAAGTTTATCTAGTCTCCGCTGTTCAAATGTGAATATTTAATAAGATGAATGTGAATATAGGTTTTTTCTCATCCTCTATGTTAAAGAACTGAATATCTCTGACGTGAGAGGGACATTATCAATTTAGAATGAGAAGAGTTTTTTTCCCCAACATGACATAGTATAAATAATATGCTTCTTTATTCTATAACTCATTCGGCATGTTGCCTCATTAGCACTTTTTATCTCATCAATCACAGATGCTAGCGAGCAAAGTAAGAAACCTCTGCATCTTAAGACATATGTTCTTTGACGCCACATCAGGTCTCAACAGGCAAAGATATATCACAGTTTCTTTACATGTTTGGACTCCTGTAAATCGATCATAAAGGGTGCAGAGTCTCACTTTTAACCCTGCGCATGATGCTCCCCAGCATCAGTTAGCTGTAGCATATACAGACTTGTCAGGGAACTTACCTGGGGTGTTAACAGCGTCTTAAGATGCTTCAGCTGCATGTTGGGAATGCTTTCGGAGGCTCAGGCGGAGGAAAATATTATTCACGCAACAATAAGGCGAAATTTCCTTAAATTATGGTCATTTTGTTGATTCGTTGCTGGTTAGCAGTTAGCAAGGAGGACATCTTGGCAGTAAACACAACTGAGATCTCCTTAGTTACCGCGGGGGGCGGGGCCTGATGATGCGTTCAGGTCTATGAGAAATCAGAGCTCTCTAACAAACGAGTGCAGTCTGTGTTTAACTGTAACAAAGGCATTTAGAGTAATGAATATGTGCCAGGAATAATCGCGATTTGCTATCATAACCAATACAAAAACAATAAGAACCATAAAAAAATGTATGAATATAATTTTGTGTGCATATTCGAGGATATTATTATCCGCCGTGCTGTAAAGCAGGCGTATATTTACAAACGGGAATATGTTGTATATATGAAAATAAGACATTGTCTGTTTTCGTATTGTATCAAAGGTTTTATTGTAAAACGTAGTCGACTTCGAGTAAAACTGAAAAGGAGTGGAGATGCCGGGGATTGAACCCGGGGCCTCATACATGCAAAGCATGCGCTCTACCACTGAGCTACATCCCCTACCATATCACAAAGCGGAAATGTAGGGTTATTTAACCCTACTATAGTAGTACTATTACGTAGTTCTGACATGTTCATATGCAATGCACTTTTATAAAATGTTCTTTCTTTCGGATTTTTGCCGGTTAATCTTCATCGGCCTGATAGGCTCTGTTACGACGGCCATTGTTTTTGTCCTCGTCTTTCACGTCCGCTGTAGCTCCATAGAAACTCTCACTGCTGTCAGACGTGAGATTGTTGTTTTCTGTTCTGCCGTCTGTGACATTGCTCGGGGTTTGCTGCTTTGTTGTCTGTGACAGAGACAGAAAGTGTCCATCGTTAAAGCAAAAGAGATAACCAGGAAGTTTGACAGTATGCTCGGTGTGCTGCTCTCACCTTCTGATCACGATAGTATTGATCTATGGCGTACTGGTATTTGGCTGCATCCAGTCCGAGTGCACCAGCCAGTCTCTCTCCAAGGAAATCACAAGCTGTTTTTTGGAAATGACAGATATTTTATTCATGACAGTAGTTAGTAAACTTAAAGCTTACTTAGCTCAGTTTATTTTGTTGTTACATTACATACTCAGCAGGGAGATCCTGCCCATTAGAAGAGCCATGGTCTTGAATGAGAACCTGGCCTGAGGAGACAACAAAGCAGATGAAACAACAACAATACAAAATTAAGCTGATGAAAATGAGCTAAATGTTTTTAAAACTAGTTGTTAAATCAGCACGTACCCGTTTCACAGGCTCTGAGAATGGAGGTCTCTTGGACGATTGCTTCCCCTCCTCTTCTTCTTCCTCATCCTCCTCCTCCTCTTCACTGTCCTTGACCTCCATCGTTTCGCCACTGGCAAAGTGGATGACCTTTCTCTGTTTGGACACAGGGGCACCGCCAAAGTCTGTCTCTTGGATGTCCATCGACTCCTGAAAGATTGCACAGGTGCAAGATGTGCTTAGATGTGCTTATCAGACGAGCATCCTGCATTGCACCAGTATAGAATAGAACAGGATATTCCTTTATTTATACTGCAACAGCTGGAAAGTGGACAATGGTAGAAGTGGACAACAGTAGAAGTAGATAGGAACACCACAGAAGCTAGAGCTGCAACAAATAATGAGTGATTGACAGTTGCAGTTGCAAAAATATACAATATCACAATAATATACAATATCACAGACACACATGCGACACTAGATCACAAACCAATCTGAATGAATGAATGGTCTACTGAGAGCAAAGCTGTGCATTAAACAGACAGCATCCAGAAGTAAGGACCTGCAGTATCTCTCCTCACACACTCAGTCAGTGCTGTGATGATGTTGGGCGGGGTGGCAAAGAGACATTGTCAGAGTTGACAGCTTCGCTATCGTCCTCTTCACTCTCACCCACAGGACAGTTTCCTGCTTCAACAGTTTTCCCAGTCTCCTCCAGTCAGCCGTTGAGATGCGGCTTCCATCACCACATCAGTGTTGTGAAAAGTCCCCAGGAAAGCACCCTGCACTCCAACGGCCCCGAGTCTGCTCTCCAGGTACAATCTGCTCCGACCTTTCAAGCCCAGCACATCAGTGGTTGTACAGAGACTGCACGAGGCTCCAAAGGTTGATTACTTACCACTGCCCAGTCACAGAATAGCAGGTAAAAGTTAACTTTGCTCAAGTGTTACTCGCCACATTCTACACTAACAAACCTGTTTGTCTTTCCTCATAATTACAACACTTACTTCCTGGTGACTGAAGTTCATTCTTCAAACGCTTGTGAGTCCTCCTTCGCCTTTGTTTGGCGCTTTAATGCATCCCAGGTGATTCTTCACAGTGTCTCCAAAGTGTAGCTGCCTGGCTACAACATACACAGTTTACGTCTGTCCACGCTGACTGTGCAAAGTGGATAAACAACAACTACAGGATACAAGGCTTGTCCTGAAACCGGAGACAGGCAAATACAGTAGAGGAGGTGTTGACAGAGCGTCCACTGTAATACATTCAGTTTCCGTTTACTTGGGCTTAGGGGGCAGGGCTTATCATGGTATGAGGATGTTAACATGTAATTGTTTTAATACTTTGAGCATAGCACTGCAATAACACAGTATTCATCCCTGATCCTGTGGAAGTACGCATTATGTCATCTTTATCCATTGTTACATTATTAAGACAATAAATAAGCAGACGAGGTGAGAGAATGCATTTTTAGGGATGATTTAATAGTTTGTAAAATACATTTTACATGAAGGACACCGTTGGAGGGGGTATAATGAGCTACAGGAGTGCACATTCTAATGGTGGTTTATAGAAAGAAGAGTAAATGACAGGCATCGCTCTGATATCTGCTGTGCTAATAGCGACAATGGCCAAACAGCTCGACCACTGGACTCCATTAGATCCCTCTGACAGCCCTGCACTCCTGGATATAAAGTGCAAAGGGATAGTGCTTGTATGATATTTAATGAGAAAAGTTCGCCTCTCTGCCTTTTACTGCAGTTGGAGTAATAAGTTTATATACCTTTAGGGGGCATAAATGAGCACATGTGAGTATAATACAATTTTTACAGGCTCCCAGCAACGGGTAATTCTGCTTTAACCAACACTTATGGGAGAGTTGAGACAATACGAGCAGATTCAGTCAAGCAGCTGTTGCAGCTCTTGTGCAGAATGTCGAAGGATTTTAGGGTTTCCGATCATGCTCGAGCCCCCGTCTTTGTCTTTAGGGACGGGGGTAACACTTAACGGATGTGCAGAACATACACTGAGTCGACTATTGAACAGCAGCACTATCTAAGCAGCTGAAAGTTTTCCAAGAGGAAGCTTTTTCTTTTTTTTGACTGAACGTCACCAGTGAGACTTTCTAGTGTATCCACTGAAACAGATGAGAATCGACATCACCAAAGAACATGTGGTTGGAGTTGCACAGAACTGTGAAGTGTTGAAAGTGATTTACGTTGTCAACTTAGGTACTGTTAAAAGAGAAATAAATTAATAAGAACAAATACCATAAAGGAATATAACTTCAGATTCCCAAAAGCATGTTAACTAATGATTCAGCCTCATCCAGTAGTAAAGTAAAGTTTTGTTGAATGTCTAGTTTAAGTTAGGAAAAAAGAACAGCTACGTCCTGTACAAAAGTAACTACAGTACATACGTCATGTGAACTAAATCAAATATTGATTGTAAACTGCTACAGCTAAAACAACCCAAATGCAATCCAATGCACCAGCAATAGACAATTATATGTTGGGTAAACATGTCAGTCTGAGGACCTTTTTGTTTTTTTGAACAAATCTCAGCAAGGAATGCACTGAAATCATCCAAATGCACTGAAACATACTGTGGGAAGGCAGTTCGAAACATTGCTAAATATTCAATATGAAAATCTGTCTGTTGCTGTCTTTGTTTGTGCAGATTTCTCAGGCCAGTTTGTTTTCAGTGGCGAGAAGGTTAAAAACCAGACACCTTTGTAAAGGGGCCACAGTGGACAGGTTTACATTGTAGCCAAAGGCACCATTGATGGAACTACCTCACCCATAAGGCTTGATTAGAAGCTTTCTACTTGAGATTACGTATTTTAAACCAACGCTTGGGGATGTTTCCATCTTAATAAGTGTTGACGTTCACAGCATGAGATGCTGTGAACTCTTCTCTGCTGGCTCCATGAGAGGACGGTGGCTGTCTTACCCCACATACTGTACAATACGCATGTTTCAGCATGAATGTAAAAACACCAAAGATTAATATTACAAAAGAAAAAAATTACATTGTTTTTTTTTCCTATGGAGGTTTACATGGAAAGAAATATGGTTGCCATCGTTACAATAGATGGTACAGAAGCACGAGGCTGGAGATGGAATCTGCTGGAAGATTAGGAGATGACACAGCCTGTGTCCTTCTGAGGCTTCAAATCCGGCTCCTTCACTGGTTTCACCTCCTCCTCCTTGGGTTTGGCCTGCAGTCAAAGCAGCAGCAAAACAGGTATCAGGCACAGACCACAGACCAGTTGTTTTGGATAAAGAGCTGCTCTGGTCGTTGAGGTTTGAGGTGAGGTGAGGTGAGGTGAGGTGAGAGGTGTTTTTCACCTTGTCGTTTTTGGCTCCCTTGGTCAGGTCGAAGGTGGCATAGACCTCAGCTGAGCACTGCTCGCTGACAGGCGGCAGCTCGAAGGACACCGGCTCAGCCAGCCCGTAGCTCGCCTTCAACTCCAGCTGGGGCGCCTCAGCCGGAACCTTGTGGAAGTATCTGGAGGAAACACGTGAGAAATGTGTGAGAAACGTGGTGCAACTGCAATCCATCCATCCATCCATCAGTGTTGGGAATGGGAATCATTCAGTAAATACAAAGCATTGTTTCTAAGAGATAGGGGATGACGTTGGGACAAAACTATTACCTATTACCAGAAAGAGATTCTGTGATGAGATTCCAGCTCAGTATCTTATAGTGTGAGATGGAAATGACAGCTTAAATAACGATCCAACACTAGATGCATTCCAATAACAGTTTTTCTCACAACTTGTAGGGTGTTTGAAGGTTGTTCAAGGCATGTGTGTTGCAGCACATCTGAGTACATGTAAATGAATATGGAAGTTTCTATCAGCTTTCTCTCAAATTACACTTAAACACTGTTAGTGAACATGCGTTCCACCCCTGTGCTGCGTTTCTACTGTGTGCATCTGCCCCGATGGACTCACATGAAGCCATTTTCTCTCTGGCACTTCTCCAGCGTGTTTTTAATGAGGCCACCCAGTTTGAGGAAGAACAGCTGCTCTGACGGCTTGGCCGTGGTGCCTGGACCTTTGGTCTGACGATACTCTTTACACAGCGACTCAGCCCGGGAGTAGCCTGTAAACAGAGAGGAGGAGGACGACACAGAGTGTGAAAATCAGAGCAGGCGAGGAGGTAGCATCGCTCTCGTCTTATGACACCATCTGTGTAGGAATAGAGACACACGGGAAACAAACACACAGGAAGCACCTGAGTCCTGACCTAAATCGAGACGATTCATTGTGCTCCCACTGAATGCTACTGGGCCCAAGATAAGCCTGAAAACTCTCATATTTCATGTTGCTATGTGCCTTACAAACTGAAAAGCACATGCATTCATGAGAATACATAACATAATGTAACAACACACTACATGATGATAAATCTCTGGTTGAAGGGAACAAGTTTGAATGCCTGCTTAGACTAAAACCTTTAGGTTGAAAAACAGATAAAACAACTGTGAATACCATAATGTAGATATACATACACTTTTCTGCCTCCTGCAGAGATCTTATGGCCTCACCACACTTGTCACTGGCCAACAGTGTCTGTCCATGATAGCAGTAAGCCTGCAAGCACAAGTCCATCAGTAGGGTTCCTCACCCGCACAAATGCACAGTGAGATTTCAGCACGTAAATATCAACGCTGGGGCATGCAAACTTACATAGGCCATGTAAAAGTGCTGCTTCAGCTGGAGGTACTTCCTCCACTTGCTGCTGTACTCTGGATCCAGGGTGTTCAGTGTGTGGTCTGCAGGCAGAAACACCTGCCTTTAACAGCATGTTCAGTGCACAAAGACTGCAGACAAAGCCTGCGTAACTACCAACTCATATGTCAGAGATCTGTCCTGTAAGAGGTCTTCCACTGTGTGTTTAGAGAGTGATGTGAAGAGCAACACACTGTGTGAGGCACTGAGAGTGTCAGAATCTCTGGACGTAAACACAGGATCTGTTTCAACAGCTGAGGATTCTCAGAGATTAGACTCCACAAAGCCAGAGCGAGCACACACACACACACACACACACACACACACACACACACACACACACACACACACACACACACACACACACACACACAGGCACACACAGCATTAGTAGCACAACGTGGCAAGACTTTTCATTGCCAGCACTTTCATTAAGTTGTTATTCTCTTTGGCTTCGAGTATCCACGTGTTACAGTCTCTCCCACGCTCATATTAAGTGATTTCTTCTTGTCCAGCACTTCTGTAAAGTGACAACACTGAAATGATTTCATAGGAGCGTCCTCTGTGACTACTGAGCTTCCCCCGTGGCCGATAAATACAGGGAGCTCTTCTTCCTTCCAGCTTTCAAGACGTCCAAGCAAAACGTGCAAGCAAGTAAAGAATGACAACCTAAGTTGAATGAGTTCTGAAAAGTGTTCATGCACCTGTAGAAACCCCAGGACTAAAATACTGACCGGCTTTCTGATAGAAGTTTGCCGTCTCGAAGGCCAGTGCTGCGATGAGTGTGGCGTTGTGCTTCAGCTCAATCGCTCTGGCAATCGTCACTGTGGAAGAAGAGGACCATTAAATGCTGCAGACTGCTGAAATGAATGCAGTCTGCATGGAACTAGAAGCTGTTATTAACATGCAACATGAGAACACTGAAGACAATGTGGTTAATTCTGCTGCTACTGCGGACGACTTTGGTTTTAAATTTGAAGATGTTTTAAGGACTAGTCGCATATCATATAATCCAACACGAACAAATATCAGAATGTCAGAAGCTTGAACAGAACACAGTAACAACAGGTAACAACAACAACACATAATTAGCCTGCCTGATGCTCTTGATTTATGGTGAAAGAATTAAGCACAAGTTTGTAGAGAAAGTGTGGACTGTGTCACCTTCTTGTGCCTCCGCCTGGCACTGGATGATGTACGCGTCCATCACTCGAGGCTCCAGGTCTCGGCCCTTTTCAGCTGGGGTGATGAGACGAGGGATGTGGACCTCCTGCAAAGAACGGTCAGAGCACGGAAGGGGACGAGGTTCAATCCTGGTTTTACGGTTTCATTTAACACCACACAAAGGCACAGAGTGCCAGCAAATAGAAGCAAATAATATCCTCTCATTCCTAATACTTATTTCTGATATGTAATATACTGTACAGGTTACTCTGGCTAGGATTAAGCCTGAGACAGTCAGGAAAGGTGTCCCGTTCTGTGGACACATCTCACCTTCAGGTTTTTGAATATACCAGCAGCAACTTTCAGGCTCCGGTGAACATCCTTTGCTTCAGCCTCTGTGATGCTATTAAGTGGGAAAACACATCAGAAACAAATACTTAGTCCCATAACAAAGCAATCTTTTTTATTATTCAGGATTAACTGACTTACTTTTCTTTTCCCGCTAGTCTCGAAGCAAACTTGGTGTACCACAGGGCTACGTTGAAGGCCATGGAGACCAGCTCAAAGACTGCATCCTGCTGGGCACTGGGAGGAGAGAATGGAGAGGCTGACACTCGCTGTACTAGACATGTTAACAGTAAAATCAGAGGGCTAGACCTGGAGGACTGGTTTTGTATGATTACTAGGGCTTCTGTGACTGTTTAACATGTGGGCTTTTTCCCCCAAGTTGTAAATAATTAGTTCTGCCCACAATTTAGAGTCTTCCTTAATATTTCACATCATTGAAATATAAGTCAGAGGTGGCTGAAAGACTCCTGGAGGTGTCCTTGCTAACAGTACTTGGTAGGCAATTAAATGAATAATCTACCTACTTTATCAACAACTAATTACAAACTATCAGATTAAAAGCCATAGGAAACATGTTCCACAGGCAGCCAGAACAGCACAACTTTTCCATGCTGCAACTATTCTAACCTCTTTGGAACCTACAGGTTAATTTCAAGAGAACAATCACTTCTATTGCTCTGATCGTAACGAGTGATTATCTAGACCGCGTTTATACCTTGGTGTGTTTCCTTGTAAGGTGTCAGTCCACTTGAAGTTCTGGATGAATCTCATTTTGTTTTCCTGTGTGCTTCCATCCAAGGACACGATGAAGCCTTTTGTGTCAGAACCAAGCATTTAAAAAAAAACATAAGCAGCTGGTTAAACGCAAAATAAATGGTTTAGATAAATCTAGTGTTAGAGGGGAAATAAGGAGAAACATTTACAAATAATGAACAACAACAATGTTTACAGGCAATTCCATTCAAAGCAAATAACACAGATGCTTTGTTTATTTCCCAACCACTCAATTTGAAGCAGTGGTCAGTCGAAAGCCTTCTTTACCTTGTAGGAGTGAGAAGTAAGCATCTGTGGCATTTTTCATGATCTCAGGGTTGCAGGTGACATCAGTGAACATCTCCAGCAGCCGTGCTCTGGTTGTCCTCAGGTCACTTAATGTGGCACACACAAAGCAATCAATCATGGCGTTAACAATACAAATATGCTGATTGAGAGTGTATTCACAGCCTTTGTGTCTACAAGGGATTGTCATGTTGGCATGACTGTGCTCCAATAAGCAAAGATGATTTTATCATGGGACTAAATCATGATCACACACCCTGATAAAACTGTGTGGAGATTACACATACTTGCATATCTTGTTGGCAGCAGGGCTCCCTGCCACTCCGTAGAAGTTGAAGGACACAGGTGCTGTTGCCTTCAGAGGGTTTCTGTGAAACCAGTGAGCCATCCTGAGGACGAGGACACGCCTTAATAGAGGATGAAAGAGGAAAACAGCGATTGTTCGTGGATGACATATACATACATATAAATGTGCGTATATATCCATTTATATTTAGTGCAAATACGTTGAGGATACTGAGTAGTTTCCCTAGTGTTAATATGTTTGCGGACTGTACATCAGCATCTGTCTGGCCTGTGTGTCATACAGGCTAACGTCATTTCAGCGATTCCCACAACTTCACCAAAGCAGTCCATCCAGGTGCTATTTTATCACTTCATATTTTAAGACTTTAAAACAATAACCATCACCCTGGACTTCTGTGAAGTGTGTTTCAAGGAATTATTTGTGCATTACGTAAGCTACGGAGCTAGCAGCTAACGGCTAACGAGCGATACCTGTAGTAGGAACGTAAACTACGATATCTGAGGCGCTTTGACATCTGACTTCACGTTCGTCCATTTAAATGGATTTAAACCCTTTGAATATCCGCTTCTCGGCTTACCTGTCGTTTCGGCGCTGTGGATGTGAGGTTAGTTGGTCCTTAAAGAAAAAAAGTCTGACACTGACAGCAACTTACTTCCGGAAATAAACACGGAGAAGACGCCGACCAATGAGAGCGCACGCTTCAGTCACATGACATGCGTCCGGAAAAATACCTCAGCTCTCAGTCAGCTTCTCTTTTGTTGTGGGTTCACTAAAAAGCCGTGAACCTGCGTCACATCGCTCATCCTTTGTCTTATCACTTAAAGTGAACTATACTTTTTAGGTGGAGTACAATGATTATTAATTCACTCAAATTCAACTAAAGTCAGGTGCAAGTCATCTCAAAGCACATTATGTCAGCAAATAACATGAACCAAACAGAGCCTAACAAATCCCTCTCATGAACAACCTGTAAGTGATGGTGGAGAGGAAAACATGCCTTTAAAGGTCAGAATGTAAAGGCAGAAACGAGCTTAGAGAGCGCAGTCACCTGGTGCGACAGGTTGGGTCCATGCAAATGTAAAGATGCCTATAAAGGCATATTCTATTCTATCGAAAAGTTCACAGATCCAGATCAGGATACAAGGTCCCGTTTTGATATTGACATTTTGGGGGAAGTACAAATACGTGGGTGTTGACCTGAATGATAAACCGTACGTCCTATATAGGAGGGACCAAAAGCCGCCTAAACCTGAAAGAGGTAACTGTGGTTGTTCAGATTATGCAGGGCTCTATACTGAAACCTTTATGACACTGTGGAGGAATTGGCTTGAGTCTTGGTCATTGACTGCTGGGGCTGTGTTATAATCAGGCCTCTAGACTCTCCACTCCACGTGCTACACTCTCATATTTGGGTGTACATGAGAAACTGTCTGTTCTAAAAATGCCCACATCCACAGACACAGATTTTAGTTTGACACTATTTTTTTAAACAACATTTCTGTTTATGACATTCTTTTACAAAGTATAATTGCATCTGACAAACATGTTTTCCAGGGTGGTTTGGTAGTAGCTGATTGATTGATTATATGAGTGCTGATCTTTGACTATATCCACATGATCTGCTTGGATGTTTTCTTGAAAAGATCATTGTTGATTGTAATTCTAATCAGAGTACAAAAATGGTTTTAGATAGGTATGACAGAAGTTTGTTCAGCTCATAAGCAGCTGCAGCTGCTGACCTTTGGAGGAATCCCATATTTCACAACAAAGAGTGACTGAGATCCAAACTGTGTGCTTGGAGACGGACTCATTTTTGTGCCTCTTGAATTAAATGTAATGGTCTGACATCGATACTTGTTACTTCTTCATCACACACACACACATACAAAATAAAACATTCAGAAAATACAGCTTTTTATTTTCTTTCCCCATTTGGCAAACGTTGAGTGAAAAACTATTTCAAGTGATTATCAGAAAGAAACAAGAGAAAAAAGTTGGTCTCAAAAAAATGTGCATTTCATCAAGCAAGAAATCAAACAAATCAGATATCAGGATCGTGTTTTTTTTACAGTTTAACTACATGTTAACACAACCAACCTTGCTACAACCCTTAAAAATGAATTCTTTTCTGCATACAATAGAAGATATTTAATTTTATTCACACATTCAATTCATATTGTTGGACAATGAATGTCCATAAGGCACATTGAGGTGTACCAATGTCAGGTTACACCACTTTTTTGAAACCACTGTCACCTGTTTGATGCAAGATGCCACAATGATGTAGCTATTTTACCTGATGTACATATAAGATGTGTGTATAATGAACATTCATTCACATTCCATTTTCCCCTCAGCATTTCATAAACAGGACCACTACCAAAGGAGTGGTCTATTAGGAGAGCACAGTCTCCAGCATCATCTGATCAACAATATTAGTGCACCTTTGAAAATCTCTTTCAGGCAAAGTCCAGGCACACCAGAAGGCACTTAAGGTCAGTTCTAAAGCAACATTAGTATCTTGTGCTGACATTTTCATCGTTTTACACTGTAAAAAGGCACTTCAGTTACAGTGTAGTTGGACATTTTTATATATTTAACTTGCTACTAAACGAATTTCAGTAAAACAGAGATGTCGTTCCCTCTTGTAGAATCTCTTGCATTTCATTCTGTTCCCATCTGGATGTTATATCCTAAAAAAAAAAAAAAACGTCTGACAAATGGTGCAAACAAGACAAGCCGAATCACTGTTTACAGAACGGAGAATCTTGCACCTGGCTCCAAAAGGTCAGTTTCATCTATCAGAAAGCAAATATACAGTCACGACCAAAAGTAAGAAAAAGAAGAAAAAAAATCAATACTAAGTCAGATCTCAATCAGAAATCAATCTGTACAGCGGGGGAGT
Source organism: Karalla daura (assembly GCA_029224185.1). Lineage (NCBI taxonomy): Eukaryota > Metazoa > Chordata > Actinopteri > Chaetodontiformes > Leiognathidae > Karalla > Karalla daura. The sequence goes on along the minus strand of CM055206.1, from coordinate 16,818,122 downwards.
GGGAGACTGACTTAAAAACCACTGTGAAGCACTGAGTGGTGCCAATCTAACCTTTCTGTCTGAAAGTTAACATGACAGGCTCTGTATGGAGTCACAGCTACTGCCTTTCTTAACAGGAAGTTACAAAAAAACTTTGAATAAAATACTCCATATCTACCATACAAGGTCAACAGACCCATCTAAATCTCTCACATTGTTTGAGTTGCAACTTGAGTTGCATCAGTCGTCCTCACCTAAAAACAACAGAGGCCTGATTAAAACAGACACAAGGTCAGTGTTGAATCCACTGACATCAACTCTATTTGGTACATTTCACAGACACTGTCAAACTGAACCTTTCCCTAGTATTTAAGATTGTCATACACTGATTACACCCGTGAAGTCTGTGCGTTACATGTGCCTTTGTTGTTGTTGCACTTTTAAGTCGTACCATAAAAAGAACATGTAAAATAAAAAACAAACATTGCAACTGATTGGTCCATAAAAGCTGTGTGATACATTAGGTCACTGCAAACGAACAGCTATAACTAGCTGATGATGATAAACCTTCTCTGCAAGAGATATATTTCAAATGAACCCAAATAGTGTGTGTATATACACACACATGCACTTTGGCACAGTCTGCTCTCATTTTGCCGTCTCTTGTGCAATAAATCTTATCTAATATTTTGGCTTGCTAGACACCCCGAGAAAAACAGACCTGTTGCGATGAGAACGCACAGCGTGAGAGAGCTGGCACGCATTAGACGCAGCACAAATATCAACGAAAGTCTTTGGCAACTTTGCAGCTTTGGTGATTGAAAAAAACAGCTAAAAACAAGCTGGAGTCTACCTGTCTGCAGGGCAACATGCTTGGACCACATTAAACAGGCTTGACCTGAAAAGGAGGCACAATGCAGCCACCTGCAGCCCGACACAACAAATGTATGGCACACCTGAACGTAATGTAGCGCAAGGTGATAGTTCAAAGTCGTTTGGCGTAGTTATTGCACAGAATATGGTCTCTGACGTCTCCCCATCCTCCGTTCTTCATGTGTGGCTTGTGCTCCACTGCCTCAGCACCAGTGAGGACGAGTGATGCGGGGAAGAGGCCGTCCTTGGCCATCTGAAGGCTCTCCTCCACCCTCTGGGATGCCCACTCTGGCCTGCATTTTTCCTTCTGGTGGAGGCCACAGTCTCCAGTGTGGAGAACCCTGGAGCCCTGTGCTACAAGCACCTTGAGGGCCTTAGATATGCAGCCTCCGGACAAGTGCTGCAGAGTCCAGTCCCAGTTGTAGTCGTCATAAGTGCAGAACTCATTGTTGCAGCCCATCATTTTGTAGTAAACCTCCCTGGAGATGGCCATACCTATGTTATGTTTGGTAGACATCCACCCAGAGGTCAACACCTTGTTGGACAGTCTGTTGAAATCAGACAAGCTGTTGTGGTTCCCGACAGCCAGCATGTCACAATCTGGACATTTCTTCTTCCGGAACTCTATCATGGATTTATAGAAGTGGAAAAAGTCAGGTAAGATGTAGTTGTCCTCCTCCAGAAAGATGGCAAAGCCGCTGTAGCCCTGCATGACCTGCACTCGCTCCCACACAAAGTGCAGTTTCCACCACCAGTGGTGTTTGGTTTGCGTGATGGAGGCCTCCCGGTAGTGTCCATAGGAGTCTGGGTGCTCTGCGTTGAGGCATCCTGCTTTCAGAGCCTTGTCCTTAGATACGTCTCGGGGGCAGTCCCGTGGATCCTGCCCCGGAAACTCATTGGGATACAGCTGAGTGCTGAAGGGGAAATAAATCTGCAGCACTTTGCAGAAAGTTATCCCTTGCACAATGGCATTTATTTCCTCTGAAAAATAGTCATGGCTGAAGATGAGGAGGAAGCTGTGGACCTCAGCAGCTTTCTCCAGCGACCTGATGAGCAGTCTGAGGTACTGGGGCCTGTTGTGGACCTGCACAACCAGCACCAGCTGAGGGTCCCCTGGAAACCTGTCCGCGTTCAGAATGGGCTGCTTGTAATTTGCATTGAAAACCGACTTGGTCAGCTTTGGCAGCGGACCAAAGCTAAACTTCGCCCCATCATCGGGGTGCGTGTCCGGACTGTTTTCATCCTCGGACACCAGCAGCACGCGCGTGGAGAAGAGGAGCGTGGCGACCACGAAGGAGACCCCCAGCAGAGCCAGCAGGTTCCTCTTCAGCAGCCGGAACCTCATTTTCCTCAGAGTGAACGACAAACAAACTTTTTGAGCCTCTCATTCACCCGGTCTCTTCATTGTTTTTCTAAAAAGAAACGTTTCCAGCTCGCGCGCGTCCTCGCGAGCACGAAAACGAGCTCCTCTCAGCGGGAGTCCGCGTTGTCGCGCGACGCGCACCTTCGAGTGAATGTAACGACGGTCGCTTCTGATCTCACGGCTCCGTCTTCCGTCTCTCTGGAACACCGTGTCATTTGACTCCTTTTTTCTTTCTTTTAACCACCTGTGGTACAAAGCAGAACAAAGCGCTTGTCAGACGAGGGTTGTCTTTTCTTTTTTTTCCTTTGTAACAAATTACAGACTCGCAAAGTTTGGCTTCGACTTCACTTACCCTCGTAAACTAGGTGTAAAGTGTCAACGCGGCTCGCACCAGGAAGAGGATGGTGGGACTGTGGTACATGCTGAGCTACAACTCACTCACTGCTGACGTGTACAATCCAGCCAACGGGGGAGAGGCTGAGCCGCGGCTCGACGAATCACGACTCTACCTATAGTTGTGTAACGTGAGAAGGAAATGGAAATCAGGTGGGATTTGACTGGCGAACAGTAGGAAAATGTTCCTGTGTTTCTAACATGTCCCGTCGCACCATCTTATGTCCTGTACCTTTCATAGGAAATGAGCCATAAACACACCCATGCAAATTAATATAAAAACAGCAATGTAAATCATCATCATCTGAATAGTGAACAGTGGGAAAGCTTACCAGTGCTTAGCCTTAATATCTTGCACACATTTGATAGATCAGTCCCAGGCTGTGTCAAAGAAGTAGCAAAAGCTGTGAGAGTATTAGTAATAGACTTAAAACATTGTGATGAAAACACATTATGCAGACGTTACCTCGAAGTATAACCACAAGTTTCTTTTAGTCGCACTTCCTGCTTTCAGGGGTCACTGGAAACAGCTTTCTGTTTTTTTCAACTCACAGCTGCACTTTGTTTAGTGGAATGTGTAAAAAGAATTAATTTTTGTTTGTTTAACCTTATTAAGAGCAGCTCAGCTCTCTCAGCTGCAACCTCTAGGAAACCTGTTCAGGTCGGACTGGTTATAGTGGAATTTGCTCCTCACATATAAATCTGGCCGGAGCACAAAGCAGAAGGGCGTGGGCTGCAACTCCTGAGATTGCAAGGCAAAAACACATGACACCTCCGACAGGAGGCCACCTAACAACAGGAGGTGGAACTGGAGATGTTGCTGATACCGATGTAAAATACTGAAACTGTATCAGTCTCACATTTCACAACGTAGAGTCCGAGTGAGAGGAAAACTCGGAGATGAAGTCTGCATGTTATTTTATCTCACACGTTTGTCTCACCTCCTTCACTTTTATCAATCGTCTTGAAATTTGTGAGCAAGTCCTATCACAGCAAAAATTGGTAAAACCCCCCTGACCGACCTGGTAAATCCAGACTTTCAACTCAGTTCGCTGGTGTCCTTCATAACCCTTCACCTACTGAGGCTGAAAATGGCTGTTTGCACGTTATCAAGGCTATAAAATGGTCAGAAAAGGCCCTTTGAGTGATTTGACCTGGTAGTTACTTATTGCACACAATGTGGATGTAAAAGCACTTTAAATAACAAAAACACAACAGTTTACTTGAATTTTCTACGTTTTTAGGGAAAAAAATGATATTGCTAATTAACGTTTGATCTGACATGACATGTGAACCTACGCATAATCATAATCACTCCAAGTAATACAGTACTACAGTGATTAAAAGTTTTTCACATCTGTCATATGACTGACATTGACACAGTTGTCCAAATTTCCCTTTTATTCTACCAGAATTGAAATGTGGCCTGTTATTAAAGGTGACATTTTCCCTTCATCAGCCACAGCAGGGCTGTTAGAGTCGCAGCCCTGGTTCTCAGAGGATCATCTCCGAGGGGGTGTTGTTGCTGCTGAGGCCGCTGGACCACTTCCTCCAGATAACACAAACAGACAGGACGTGTGACCCGGTGAGATTAAGTGCTACGCTGCCTGGAATAATGTAGCACTGAGATGACGTGACCTCAGCTATACCACAGGGAACATCTGCACTTCCGGTAAAAACAGAGTGAGTGACGGCAAACAGAGGCTTTTTGTTTAATGGCTTTATGTTGATGAGCATCCACAGTTTGGAAACATCACTTGAGCAAGAGCTGAAGCCGCAAATTGAAGAGAGTTGTATTGTTGTTCCTGCCTTTTCATTGTTTTCATTGTTCAGTGCAGTAAAATTTGACAACCAAACTGGGAACGTTTGAAGTCACTGTGAGCTGAAATGTGAATAACATTCATTGTAATAAACTAGGCAGTGGCTCTAACTGGAGCACAACCTTTGACCTGCTGTGGTCACAATCCTGTCACAAGGCCTCTAGCTGAGAGCAGACACAGCCAGGAAGGCATCACCTCGCAGGTCCCTTGTTTCTAAAAATAATTTCCTGTCAGAGGAACTGACACACTACTGGGCATTCTGGGAGTGAGTCTGAGCAGGTTTTGTCAATCGTCAAGGAAATGGACTATTTCCAGCGATGTTCAGGGGAATATGCTGCATGCCTCTCCCATCAATGAAAAGTATTCAAAATCTTGTCTTCCCGGAGTACACGTCAGTTAAATCTTTTCAATGATAAAGTGAGTTTGGATGAAACAGGGAGTCAGTTCTCTCCAGGTACTCTGGTTTCCTCCTACAGTCCAAAACACACAGATAAGGATAGACTGGAGACTCCAGTTGGCCCCTGGATGAGAGAGTGAATGGAGTGTGTGTACTGTAATGGACTGAAGAATGTTTCTGATCACTTTTCAAACAATCAGTTATCCATTACTGACTACGCTGTACATATGAGCCTCTCTCACTATGTAGGTTTGAAGAACGAGCATTTGTAGCTTTGCCAGTAACACACAATGCTCAGTCTGCGTGACCCCCGAACAGGGAGAAAGCCAGTAAATCAAACAATCTGTTCACTTAAACATCTGCAAGGACGACTGTGAGTGAAAGTGAAGAGAAGACATTTGGCTTCGACCCAGACGCACTGCTTTATGGTCCGACGTAGCTCTGCGGGGAGGCTGGACCGAGGAACTGTCCAAAGTGCATCGTAAATAACGTCTCTGAGAATGATAACTCCTCATAAATCAAAGGTGCTTGTTGAGCATAGGGAAATATTTGTTCACGTATAAGATGTAAAAACTTACAACGTGAGATTTTTCATGATTTGGCGCAATTACACACAATCAAGTTGTCCACACATGAACCCATCTCTATATATATGAGCCTCTCACAAAATGTAGATTTGAAGCAAGAACATTTGTAGCTTTACAAATATTATCACACACAACTAGGTCAGAATGACCAACCAGACAGTGAGCTAATCAATCCAATAAAGCCAATAAAACACTGTGAATGTATAAACATGTATAAAGAGGTCTGTGAATGCAAGTGAAGACGTTTGGCTTGTAGATAGACAATCTCACGAAGCACTAGAGGGAAGCTGATACTCAGAGAGAAAGTCTCCACATCTGCACCCGACATAAATCACACTGGGAGGAAGTGGCCCGCTGATTGGCTCTGCTGAGCAGCAGCGTGGGCCGGTGCTTCATCAACTGTGAAATAAGCAGCTCGGAGATTCCCTGTGAACAGCCCCAGCATTCATTTTCAGCCAGAGAGAGCTGACATTATTGTTATCGTTATTGTTTTTATAGCGTGAAAACCTAATAACTCTTCAAACCAGGTTGCCAGTGTTTGAGCTGTTCCCAGGCCACCTCGGCTCCCTCTGCCCGGGCAGAGGCCCACTCCTCTTCCTCACGTCCGGGAACGTGCCCCTGGTGTCCTGCAGCATCAACAGTCTGCTCAGACTGCGCCAGGAAAACTTCCCATTCTTCTCCGTCCCTGCAGATCGAAAAACCGTATTGTGAAATTGATTTATCTGCTAGTGCTTGATATTTTTTCTTCTCCAGCTCGATTTGTGGATGATAAAAACATGCTGGTCCTGCCCTGTGGGCCGCATGATGGTGGAGGAGGGGCCGAGGGAGGGAGACGGTGAAACACACGCACACGGGCAACTAGTGGACCAGAAAACATCCTGACAGGCTCAGTTTCCAGTCCACTCAAGGCTATGCCCTGCTGCTTTTCTAATCCTCTGACTCTCTACGATGACATTAAAAAAACGAACAAAAAAAACTTTGCTTCCTTTGTTTCAAAGGGCAAAAGACCGGGACTCAGATCATCACTCATCAAGTTTTGTTACTTTCTATGCTCCTTGGGCTTTATGTGACAGTTCCTGTTTTTCAGTGTGAATGTGATTAATGTTCCTACTACACCTCGGGGAGGGAGCTCACAACGTTTCCTTATTTTAGAAGGCCCAGGGCACAAATCACAGAAGGCCCCCCCCTCCCACACACACACACACACGACAATGGTCTTTGTGTTGATCAGGTCGTCGGATGTGAAAATGATTTCTCGCTCATTTGTCTCTTGGTCAAGGTCGGAACTGAAAGCCAGTTGTCTTCGTGGGACCGAGTTTTGACTGTGGTAGAATCACATCTGTGATAGATCACAAGTCGTGTGCTCTCTGTGCACACTGACTCAGAAAATAGCACAATGGCAAAAGTCATCTGCAACACGTTAGAGCAGAGCAGCAGAGGAGCATAATGTTGCATGATATCTGCTTTGTTTCCTCCATTAGCACAAGATTTAAGTTGGAGAAAAAAGTGCAAAAACGCTGAATGTGCAATAATATCTTGGAAATCGTGAAGAGTTTAAAGAAGCTAAGATCCTGCCAGGCTGATTTTCCTGGGCAGACTACATAAGGCCAAGGCAGATAAACACCATTCAGACTCTTTTAGCTGTAAATTGTGCAGCACCGGTTTCAGCCACTAGATGGCAGCAACAAACCAATAAATGTTTCCTGTTTTCTTCTTCTGTAGGACTGCCAGAACCACATGCACTCTTCACACTGCCTCATCTGAGTCCACATTGTATTAGCCTGATTTTCAATTCGATGATAGGAATCCTCCTGAGAGGACATGCATTAACCCTAATTTGCTCCACTATATCAACGTCTCTTACCCCTCGTTGACTCATGTTGACACTTGGCTGGCCTTTTGTACACTTTAACTGGACTGAGGGTCCCTGAGTGTCTGTACTATTTCCCCAACAACAGCCTTTTCCAGTCTGACATTTGGACTTGGAGTTTGCTCTGACAGGCTCTCGACAAAAATTGCTCTTTGTTAGTTGGTTTTGGCTGCATTTCATGAAACATGGACAGAGAGTTAGTAAAATAAAAAAGATTTTAGTGAAAAAAAAATGCACAGAGGTGGAGACAATGACAAGGTTAAGACTTCAGCAGTATATTTCTCATGAGCAGAGAGAGGAGTGCATGTTTAAAATGAAAAGCACTCTATGTTCTCGTCCAGGGAGCGGAGAGAAAGTGGAACTAATCAACACATGGCATCACTGAATGAAACTATGGGATCAGCTGTTGGTCATGCCTATTGCAGTCATACATTATAGTATGTCTTACGTTTTCCTTTTGGAAACTCATTCTCATGTAGTCACTCTAATTTCTCTGGGATGTTGTGTATTTGTTTGGCACAGTAAAACCACAGAACAGTATAAGAGAGGCAGAGGCAGAGCTCCGCGCCTGGCTGTGGTTTCACTGAGATGTTTACAGATCAGTTCTACAAGACTTTTCATGGTTAGATCATAGCATCGGCCGTTATGAAATCCATTCATGTGTAATATGACTGGTTTAACTGGTGCTATCAAATCACTGGCTTTCAGTGGAAAAGAGATATTTATTTGTGGTGTGTCCTATCAAATGAGCTTCAGGCCCATCATGGTCTGAGGCTAGACTGAAACTACACTCCAGCATTTTACTATTGTATTTCTCAAAGGGGAAAAAAGGTATGGATGCACATCAATAACATCACAGAACTCAGGACTGAAGTATTTAATCAAACCCTTTTTTAAGAACCTCTTAGAATATTTTCATCTCAGGCTTTTATTTTGTAAAGTGTGATGCAGAGCCACTGTCCCAGCATTAATGTCCTGTATCTGAACGCTTTGCAGAGGAAGCAGAGAAGCATTTCCTCTTTCTCACTTTGAGGGAAAATAGTGTGCAGGGCTGGTCTTGGCTCAGCAGCAGCACCACCTTCTTCTGAAAGAGACAAAAAGACAAGACAACTAGAAAGATGCACACAATGACTAGAAGGAGATGGAAAATGACTATGTCTGATGCAGACGCATGTGTCTAAGACGTCTGGAGTGTTTGTCCGGCTTAAAACACCCTGTTTCCCACAATGACACAGCGACGGTCCATAGTTTAGTCTTCACCAGGTAAATGTTTCAAACTCCATGACCTCAGTGTGCAACGCAGCTTTTGTGATCCATGATTACGTCTCCTGGTTTATTTACTTCAGACTTCAGGAACCCCCTTTTGAGAAAGGAAGGGAACTTGCATCTTTTTCCCCAGCAGTGTGACAACAGCCCAGATGGAAACCATTAGAATCAGGTTTCAGGGCTTTCTGGTTAGACTGTAGCATAAATATTTGATGAAAAAGACACTTGAATTACCCGAAGAAAGCAGCTGAAACGGCTCTATCACACACACTGTCAGTGCACACGTGTGATGGAGGAGATTCTCCTCCAACCCATGGTCGTATCGGCTGGCGTGGCTAAGCATGGCGACCAGCGGAAAACAGCATTCTTGTGCAGGGAGGTCCCCACATCTGAGTGAGTCACCAAACTGCTGTCAAGTCAACTCTCTTCATAACTGTTGGACATTTTTGACACTTGGCCAAGAGTCTTAGAGTTACAGCTCAGGCCCAGGGTTCTTACATTGTTGAAGACGCTTCCTCTCTCTCTCTCTCTCTCTCTCTCTCTCTTTATGCTCTGTAAACATCCACTTAGTGGCCGTTGGCAAGTCAACAATTGTCCCGGTGCACAAGTGTGGCAGGAGAAAAGTCGCCGCCTAGCTTTCATAGAAAATAAACCTGAGACCGGGCCCAGATGAGACAACAGGGTGCGAGTGTGGAAATAATTTTGGATTATATAATCTCCCCGGGTTCTGTTTGCACATCAAATCACAGCTCATAGTCTAACACAACACGCGAGGAGCCGGCTGTTTTCATTCACTCTTGGTACCAAGATCGGTTTCATGCCATAACAAATATGGACAACAGAGTTAAACAGTAATTGCATTCCTGGTTGTGGATTTGCAAGCGTAAGAGTTTGTATTGTACGATTAGATTACCTGCACTTTATGATGTTGTATGTTACAATTATTGCATATTTCATGTATCTTGACACTTTACAAAGATGGAGTACCTTTAGATGGAGTGTGCAGAATAATAACTTACATCCAAACAAGACATTATTTATTTACATCTGGGAAACCAGTGAGAAAGCCATGGACTTAGTGCTTTATTGAAAGCAAATGCGCCCCATAGTGACCATTTTTATTTGCAATTTTTTCAACATTTTCAACAAAAATACAGTAACCGTGATACATCTGTCTCCTCCAAGAGGACTTACTTGGTCACCTGATGATTGGGTAAAATGATTACAGTGTGTGAAATGTTCTGTACTGTTCTATTTTGGACAGAGTATGTGGTTTTATTTGCATGCTGGATAAAGTGAGCGCTGTTTCACTTTTAATGGGAACAAGGTTGCGGCGCGAAGGAATTTTTAAAGAAGAACTGACTCACTTTGGCTCTTTTGTATCTGCAAGTTTATGAGATTCAGCAAAGTTGTTACAGAGTGTGCTTGTTCTGCTAAACCAACACCTCTCATGAACATCGGTCTCAGAAGCTCAGAGGTCAAAGGTCAGCAGTTACGTGTTTGTGATTTGTCCAAACCTGAAGCTTGTCTCCAGGAGAAACAACGTAAGATGCAGTTTTTAGATGAAATTTTTCCATTTGGTTGGCACAGCCAAGCCAGCTGAAAACACTTGGAATTGCCTCAGTTGCACAACATCACAAATATTGCTACTGCAAAAGGCACAAAGGTTTTCAGAGAGACCTTGCGGTGATTCATTTTTTGTGTTGAAGCAGAGGATAGCTTTGATTATCCTCTGTGTCTAAGTGCTCCCATCTGCCCCAAGCACAACACAAGACCACGCAGTGGCACACGTCAGAGAGGAAGAAGACATGCAAGGAAATACTAAGTCACAGTTCCTGTTCCAAAAGCCATTCCCAGCGATTAAAGACAGAAAAATGAAATTCACTTTCAAGTCCCAGTCTATATCTTTGTAAAGTAATATCTAATGCTGCGTATAATTCAAGTGGATTGACTGAACTTTGAAGCATCCAACCAATTCACTTTCCAGGGAAAATCAAAACTCCAAAGCCAACATTTTACCAGTCCAACCACCAGTAAGTATTCTTATGTTCCCCACCATTATTCCATTATGTAATTTAGATGTCTTAGTGGGAGAGACGCTGCCAAAAGAAATCAACTGCTAAAAGTCAGACCCCAGCCCCCGTTTTTTTTTGTGTTTTTTTCCAGCCTGATCTGATTTTGACAAATTCCCAAATGATGAAACAAGGCTGAGCTAAGATTTACTATCAAACTCAACACACATGGCTGAGATTAAATGCTCTGTTCGGTCACCGTGATTCACCAATTGTTTCCAAAAGCTACGGGATGAAGAAAAAATGAAAATGGCTCTGCTCGGATCATCCAGAGACATAGAATTACGCTATAGTTCCTCCCTCCGGTTACATAAGAAATGTGGTCTTGATATAATGCACACTCAGGAATCATCTATGGAGACCACAGGATCGTACTGAAATGCGGCCAATAAAAACACTTTGCTGTGTGAGTGATATGTTTAAAGATCACTAAATCATATAAAGGGGTGAAAAGGTAAAAGTGTAGAGTGGTTTAGGGAGCGATACCTGTTCCAAAAGGTCTTGTTGGGGGGACATAGCTCTCAGTTTACCAATCTATCTCTGTCCCTGCCCTCACCTGCCTGAGTGAAATTACTTAAAGATGAAGCAAAATGAGGCACTGAGGCCAATAGGTAAAAATAATAATTGTGGAAGCATCAGTAATAAGGTAATGTAAATACGGCATAACAAGAAGATATAAATAACAATCTAACAGACAATGTTATGTGCAAATATGACAACCGGTGGGCAAATATAGGACCTGAAAACTGTCATCATGTCAGAATGACATTATCGGACATGTATTTACGTAATGGCGTTGCCATGGTTACCGAGTGTGACCGCGCAGTTTGAACGTAACGTCTTCATGGGTGTCCAACCCATGAGACCGTTTGTTAGCTAGCGAATAGCTTAATGCTAATTTAACATGGAAAACGCCATATACAGGCTAACGCGTTAGCACTGCTACTGGTTCTGGGCTATCAACATGAAGAATAATTGTCACTTTTACAGTTTCAAGGACGTTTTAAGTGTCTAAGGACAGTTTTAATAGGAGGTAACTATTCCAGCTCTACATGGAGCAACTGCACAGCAGAAGATATGATAAGATAAGATAACATGACATAACATAGTAATACGTAGCAGTAAGTACTTGAAGGAAAATACAACTACAATAATATTTTAGGTGGGATGCCATTTAGAGTCATTTTGGAATGATCTAGCTTTTAAGAGGGATTTCTTGAATGCTGTAATTGGCTGCCTGAATGAAGCCTGGATTCATTCAGACATCATACATCAGTTCTGAAAGGACAGCAAGGGAATAAAACTCAACAATTAACATGAGCAGCTTCACCGAGGAGTCCCAGGGGTCGAAACGTCCTATTGTACATGCTATGAAAACATCCCTCGCGTGATGCCTGATGATAACACAGATGAGCTCATCGCGCTCTAAGTCATAACATCGAAGCTCAGCCCGGCCGCATGTAAAGCAGCTGCTTCAGATCAGAGGAGAAACTCTAGTCTAAATGTGCTAACATCATGTGTGGAGATGAGAGAGGGAGAAGATATGTGTGTGTGTGTGTTTTTAATTTTTACAACAATAAACAATAACACGAGAATATTTAACTGATCAGTGCAGATAGGGTGGGCGCACGTGTTCAGGGCTGCAACCTAATAGAAATAATCTAAGTTCAGGGAATACTGGCTTCCTGTGAGGCCCACCCATATATCTTCTTTATATGAGATAACTGATAACTTCTTTGATAGCGAAACTGTGATGAACTGACTTATTAATCTAATATTACAACTATGGAAACAAGCTATAGGTGTTGAATGATTGATTGACAGAGATCCAAAACCTAAAGGCCATGACGACAGTGAGTTTAATTTTCAGTTTTCGATTTCAGTCTTAGTTTTCAGTATTCAAATAGTACCTATCTTTGTTTGTTTTTTGTATTTATAGGTTTTTCAATACACAAATATGCATGTATTTACTTACCATAAGAGTTATCACAAGAAAACTTTGATTAATTTGGTTAAATCGAGGTCACAGCAGTAATACAAAAATATTAATACCTGGCCACTCCTGGCTTCAAGAGAAAAAAAAAAACAAAAAACAAAGGTTTGTGACATAACAAAGGAGGTAATAAAAAATAAGAAATAAAAAAGGCAAATAATTATAATGATATTAAACATTACACACATACCTAAACAAACCAGTCACCATGTAGATAACAAATGCAAAGGTAAAGTCTTTCCGTAGTTATTTATTATTATTATTATTATTATTATTATTATTATTATTATTATTATTATTATTATTATTATTATTATTATTATTATTATTATTATTATTATTATTATTATTATTATTATTATTATTATTATTGTTATTATTATTATTATTATTATTATTATTATTAATGCTTTTCCCTCACGGGAAAACATTAGAAACCACTATGATGTGGATCTTTTCCTGGCCCTTCCTTGACACTTCTATCAACTAACTGGAGAACATTTCGGGAGGTTTTACCTAATCCCGCAAACTAAGTCAGAGAAGCAAACAGGACTGATGACATAACCTCAGCACAGGCCGTGACTCCTCGCCATAATTGAGCCAGTTACATCCCTGGCGTGATAGAGCACTTTCCCAGAGTCACAACACTTCACTTACTCTCTTGTTCTTTGTGTCTGTGGTTTGCAGCTTTTGTCCAGTCTGTGGCAGCATTTTCTAATATCCCCCACCACACACACACACACACACACACACACACATACACATATCCAGGCCAGAGTTGCCATATACCAGGCCTCACACTCACACTTCCTTACCACCCCTCTTCTCCACCTTTTCCTGGGCGTCCTCATGTTTCCACCATCACTGGCCACAAACCAGGAGACTATCATAAAACATGAACATGTAGGAATACGTACTGTGTTGAACAACCTGGGCACCTGCTTGTCGAAGCGGACAAGAAGTTATTTTTTGAGTTAAACCACATTGGCATGGTTGTTGTGAAGCGTGAAAGGAGCCTCCACCCTTGGAGGACCTTTAAAGGGGAATTTCATCAACTTTACTTGATAAGATCAGTTTGTTAGTCACAAGGAGTAAATCAAGCATAGAGCAGATAAGTTTGAGTTCAAAGCTGCAGTCCACTGATTAAAAACAGTGAAAGAAGATACTGTCTACTGTGTCATTATTGTTCATTTTTATTCTCAACTCATTAGAACACATTGCATTGTAAAGTGCTCATATTTTAGACTACTAGACTCCTGAAAGTTTCTGTTTGAAAGTATGATATCTAACAAATCTAATGAACTCTATTTGTGTTTAGTGGGAACTTCTGCATCTGAACAGCAGTTTTTTTTTAAACTGTGAGGTGCACATGGAGTAACAAGACAAAAATACATATGTGTTGCTTTTTTTAAAATGACAAGCTTGTTTATTATAGCCTGAGTCACTGCTTTGGCACCAATGCTGAAGACTAGGAGTGTCTGTCACACTCAACTTTATAACTGTAGAGCGTGACAGAGACCCCACAAAGTTTTCCAAACACTTAAAAATTCACTGCGAGCTAGTAGCTAATAGCAGAACTAACACGCTGCATAAATGAAAAAAGAGCCATGACGGAGGTGTGGGCGGATATCTTTTTTTTTTGCGTGAGGAAAAACAGAGAGGAAAACAGATCAGGGAAAGAAAGTCATGGTGCAAACGCAGGCCAAGGCGATCCGGGCTTGGACGTGTGGATCGAGTTGCCGAGCCTGTCGTGCCAGGGTCCTGACATGGACATGGTGAGAGGTAAGTGAAAGCAGATGAGGGGGCAGCAGTGAACACCCTCAATCAGACACCTCAGCTTGTCTGTGGTGCCAGGAAACCAGGGCGTGTGTATGTATATTTGTGGCTCTGCGTGTGTGTGTGTGTATGACTGCATGTGTCTCTGTGAAGTGTGTGTTGGGTGTGGATCCTGCAGGGGGAGAGGTGGTGTGCTTCAGAAGGTCTCATCACTCAGAAATGTGTTCCCAGTCGGGTTTGTCAACAAGCATATTAGTTCATTTTCCTTTTCACCAGTTTTCTATCTGTGAGTGCACGATAAGGGTGCCTTCAAACACATTTTTTTTTCTTTTTGTTAAAAAATAACACAAAAATACCTCACGGATCCTGCTCCAGAGATTCCACCGATCCCTCACTGTGGATTTAGGGTCACTTCCAAGACCGCATGCATCAAAAACAACCTTTACTCAACCTGAGGATGAGGTCTTCCTGGTGCCAAGAATAATGAATTGCTAAATCAATCCAAGGGGGAGAAGCTATGTAGGAGGCAAAACTTTTTTTTTTTTGTTTTTCCTCAAAAGTCTGATTATCTCAGCCTCATGTTGCCTCCCTTTCAAATTCCTCTGCCCTCCAGGCAAAGATGATGGAGCCTATGAGGCTTTATCTCATTATCACATGTCTAAAGTTGTGTAATTGAGCTTGCACTTGCAGCCGGTCTTCCTTGAATGTTTTCCAACCGATCTGAAATAGCAAGTGGTCTCATTATTTTTTATCATCATCATTTTATCTCTAGTGTGTCTATAATCTGTTTAAATCAAGAGTACCTATCGTAAGGAACACTTCTTAATTCATAAAATGGATCGTTGTTTCACAAGAGAATTTCTTATCGTGATTAAAACTAATCCAGCCAAGAACATTAAAATTGTTACATCTGCAAACCCCTTAAACTGCAGGGTCATTCTGGCAGTGTAATCTATTCAGATCACCCTTTAAGTCAGGCAAATTGTGAAGGGGGTTTGTGTAAATATTATCAGTCAAAATTCCTCATTTTCACTGCTTCTTACAGGCTATAACCTAGAAAGCTATCACACTGAGATGACATTTCCTCAACTCAATCCTTTGGAATCCTGCAGCTGCAAAACCACACTTGCAATGTGTAAAGTATATTCCACGGTAGAATATTACGCAGAGCTGCTCTTTTGCAAGAAAGAAAGAAGTAATGAAACAAGCAGTCATCATGTCTCCAATTTAAAGGCACTAAAATGCTCTTCTCTAATCCAGCTTCATGGAGTGGAACATACATAAACTGCTGTTCTAGAACGAGATCACCTCCCGCTCAATTTCTCTTGATTTTAGAAGAGAAAAAAATATTTAAAAAACACAGAGCTGCAGCAGGATTTTGGGGGTAAAAGACAAGCGCCATGTGTCTCGGCCCCTCAGTCGGAGCAGAATCTGATTATCCTGAGTCATACGGGGCCGACTCATCCAGCTGCTGTCAATAGAAGCTGCATGTTGTGGGTCCATCCAGCCAATTTGGCCTAACAAAGTTTGCCCGGAGTGAAAACACAGTCTGTGGACCGTCAAGCCACGTGTCCACAGGTTTCCAGAAAAAAAAAAGTCAGAAAGTTGTGTGAATTTCAATTTCCCATTGCAATCAGTCATCGGGGGCACGTCGAGTTTTCACGCTCACGGTTTGTTGGTGTGGATGATGAAATGGGACGTCACGTGAGGTATGCTCCACATCTGGTTTCAGGCCTTTGGCTCACACTTGGTGGGGATGTGGGACCATGTGTCAACAGGATCTCATGCTCTGAAGCAACAAGCTCTAAACAGATGGATCACTAGTTTTAAAGGACACATATTATGCATATTATTTTTCATTGCTTTGGGATGTATATATTTGCATATCTGGAGTGCATCCAGAGCCCTTAAGCTTAAGTTTCAGCCACCAAGTCAATGTTTAGTAACATGTGGTAGTCAGAAATTGTATCTTTTAATGAGCCACTTTGATTCCAGTTTCCTTGTTGCCCAACAAGGAAGATGATTTGCATAGCCCCACCATCACTCCCTATACATCAGCTGCATACCACCATTGCTTTTAATCATCAAGGAACCATGTCCAAGATGGATAAAGGGACATAATATGTCTTCTTTAAGGGATGGTCGACTGAGCACTGTGAGTCAGTAAGAGGAGGACTGCTGGGAAACAAGTGGAATGTGACCGATGGTGCTGGGGGCTGATGGTGCTGGAATGTGACCGACGGTGCTGGGGGGCCCAACCAGGAAGCCCTTTGGAGGTTGTGGTGGAGGTGGTGGGGAAGTTCTTGAACAATCAGGACCCTCACTTGAGGAAACAAGAGCGGGAAACTAGCGCTTGTTTGTTTTCAGGCAGAGTAACCATAGCATCCAGTTTCCAGTACTACGTGACGTAATCTGTAAAACAGAGCAGAAATCATAGGCGGTTAATTATGTTTCTACCCTTTCAAAATATTTTAGGCATCATTTTAAACCGGCCAGTGTCCCATCGTTCCATGAACAACACACAGAAGATGTTTTTCTCACAGTCATTAGACACTTTCTGCCAGACAGTCTCAAATTGTCTCTGGCTTCAGCAGCAACACAGCAAAAGAGTTCTCTGAATTATTCGGGAATCTCGGTTGGAGCTCTAGGATCTGCATGTGGAAGGTGGTTCACTAAACTAAACTGTCCCTGACTTTGGACGCAGCATAACATTTTTCAGTAACAGCACTGAAAACACATCACAGACATACGCAGACGCACATTCAGATCTGTGAATGCGCTTAGTCTTTTATTAGCTTGCATGTATACAGATGTATTTATCTTAAGGTCCATTTTTTCTATACTTTTTATGTACATTTCTTCACATTTGGCATATTCTGTTTTCCTAGGTCTGCATCTACTGAGTCGGCTGGTTCTGTAGCTCATTGCACTGTTGACGTGCACTCACATTTGTCATAATGCACATTTTGACAAACCTAATAAAGCCAGTGAGTCATGCTACGCTCACCCTTTGCTGCTTCTCTATCAACAACAGTTTTTATGCAGTTGTTTCCAGTCACATGCCCTGTGAGCTGTGAGCTGTCGTCAATACAAGTCACCTTTTCCGGGCTGAAAGACGTCTTTTGGAGTCATTTGAAGATAATGATGCCAAAACGAGGAAGAAAACTAGACGTGAGTGAGTGTTTCAGGTCCTCTTTGGCCACCTGAACTTTAGTCACGCCGCACAGAGCCAACACTTCTCCGGATGACCATAAAACTATCACTGCGTTCAAGCCCAACAGAGACCACTGCGGCCAAATAAACTCCAACCAGTGTTGAATAAACAATGGACAGCCATTGACAGATGACTTCCAGAAGCGAGGACACACACACACACACACACACAGATGATCTTTGCCTGAACAAGACGTGGCTTCAGGTCAAGGCAGCAGCTGTGATGCTGTGAATGTTCCAGTAAAACTCATAGTAAACTCAGCATAGGAATGGATGCATCCAGAGCTCCTCCGCTGACATCTGTGAGACATTTCGCCTGAGAATTAAAAATGCTTTTTGTTTTGCGGAGGGTTCAGACTACCGCCTGCTGAGGTTTTTACAGTAGGATCTTCCCACAGTCTGAGACGCACAGACAGACAGACAGCTGACTGATCCAGCTAAAGAAAACAGCTGGAAGATGATGGAGGAAATACCAGCTACTGCACAGCACAGCTGGGATTAGCTAGTGTGTGTGTGTATGTGTGTGTGTGTGTGTCTCTACCTCCTCTGGGCTCATGCATGAGCGTCGTCGATTCAGAAGGGACGTTTGAGGAGCCAGGGAGCGTAAACGTGTCAATCTCAAGCACATCATCTTCATTTTTCCAGGATTAGCAGCTGACGTTCCTCACCATGTCCGCTGAACATCTCCATCTGCTGAGGACCACCATCGATTTAGCTTGTAACGTACGTAACTTATACAAATGAATACGCTTGGATGTCGTTTCATCGTGAATGTGCCATTGATTTAGTTGATCCTTAAATCTGTGGATATACTGTTTTCATTTTGTCTTGAGCCTGTTCTCATGATGAAAATCCACTTTATTAAAGTCAGATCGTTCAGTTGCAAATAAAAAAGGCAACAATCTGATCTAAAAGCTTGAACTCCACTCACACACTTTTTGTTTTGGTCCTGAACATGCAAACCAGGCTAGGACAGCTAATCATGTTTATCCCAATAAAATAGACGCCTGCAAAAGTGTGATTGAAATCTGAAGCTGAAGAGCAAAGCTCAGACCATCACACCTGTAGATACCTGTCAACCAGATAATTTGAAGAAATAATAGACCTCTCTGTGGAGAGACTAACTATAAGGCTTCGAATTCACCAATAATATCTCACTGAAAAACAATGAATGCCAATCATGGCTGTGGGAGCACTGTGGGCGATGTTAGAGGTTTTATGCAGATGTCAAAAAGGCCACAAACGTACTTTAAGCTTGAATATCAGATGATTTGACTTTGACTGGTTAAGAAGCCACCAAACTGCGTCAAATGGCATGTCACCTTGGGCCAGAATGAATTAGTTCATCAATTTGTACAGTCTGAATCAATTTGTTGTTCCTATTGTTCAGAAATTAGGCTTGAAATCGCTTGTGATGACAAAATCGGGCCAAATCATCTTGAAATCATTTAGCGTGCACTCAGCACAAAGTTATACAAACAGTATACACGAGATTTCAAAGCATGGACGGCCTTTACAGCAGCTTTGTGTGAATCAAAACAAATCCATCACTTTGCAGAGTCTTATCTGTACTATTATCCAGTGCAGCATCCAGGGCAGAGGCATGGAGAGCAGCCCGTGCTTGATACCATATATGTGCATCTTCACCTCCTACATTTACAGCGATGAGATGGATTTCCAGCTGTTCCGGTTGCAACTGGGAGGCTGCCAGTTAATCAGATGGAGCATAACTCTCCGTTCCTGTTCACAGAGGCAGAGTGAGAATGAAGGAATGCTCACAGTGATTAAAGGCTTCGGCTGAGGATTAACTAATCGCACCATGAATGATTCTGGCGAGGGCCTGAAGATGGGCCAAGGGTGGAGACTGCTGGTCGCACAGATCAGACGTGAGTTTGTTTAATTTGGTTTCATTTTTTTACGAGCCCGCTAATTCAATTACGGCCCTTTTGAGACCTAGTCCTGGCTCTTCATCCTAGACATGATTCCCTGGTTGATTTGTCTCTGCCCAGTCTAAACAGCCGCACACATCTGCAGAAACTAGACACTGTAAAGTATCTAAAACACGAGCCGAAAATGTCTCTCAGCTTCTTCCTGCTCCCTCAGGGTACATGTCAAGGAATGTGTGCTCTCCTCCTGCCTGAATTATGCAGCATGTCCAAGGCCAGAGTCCAGCAACATAAACTATGTGGTGATGTTATTTCACAAGGCGGAGCACGCTAAACCTCTGGATTTGTTCAAATCCACTACCCCTCAGCCTGACCCTGGCAAAAACAGCCACTTTACTGCGACATCTTTTTGCCACTCATCCTGTCTTTAGCGTACTTCAGTTCTTGTCATTAGTATAAAAAGCATAAAAAGTCCTTTCCCCTTTAACCCTTCATAAGCCAGATTCTGCCAGAAGATCTAAGCTGGATTTTGTTGTATCATCAGTAGCACAGTCAGAGATATAGTATGTAACAGACTGACATTAATCCTGATTGTTATGATTCATTATTTTTTTTGCAAAGGAAAGAAATGTGGCTTCCACTCTGTTTTTCCACTGTTATTTCCAAATAGCTCTAAAATCCTTTAAATGCCTGTTAGATCACACAGTACTGATTATTTATGAGAGAAAAGCATGAACAACAAATGATACATGCTGTCTGATCTAGTTCTTCTTGCAGCTACATGTATGGGGCAGTATCAGTGATTTTTAAGCATCATTGCTTGTTTGTGCTGTGACAGAAAAATACGTCATTCATCTTGGTCAAAAATGGCTCAGAAGGTGAAACGTGAGGAGAAGAGAAGGCAGAGACTAAAAATACTCCTCTGGATGGAGTAAATGTGTGGCGCCCATGGGCGTCACACCCACAGAAGCCCTATAGCTTCTATTGTGCTTTGTCTCCTCCACCTCCTTCTATTCGTTTCCATCGGTCGGGCTTTGTGCTCTGCCCCAACGTCCCAGACAGCGATGCTGCACCAGCGTAGATGCTGAGAGCGAGCGCACACATGTTTTGACTCTGAGCAGATCTCCCCGGGAGACACAAAGCTACATTTCCTCCCGAATGTTGAAAACTTTGGACAGGAGTGAGGAAGACTGATTCCAGTTTTTTATGTTTTATTTTTTTTAAAAAGGGGGTGATTAGTGCAGCGTGGAGGGCCTTCTGTGTTACTTTCTCCCTTCTCCTCCTTCTCCTCCTTCTCGCCCCCCTCCAGACGTCATGTCAGACCACAGCTGCTGTTAATGTCACACGAGGACTGAACGTTCAGTACTCAAAAACCCCGTTCACCTCTCCAAAGAACTATTGGAACGACAGGAGAGAAATAACTAAATGGAAAAAAAACAGGAAAAACTGCTTTATTGGAAATGTGTCATTGACTGTGGCCTATTTTTAATATCTGCAGCCAGCAGGACGATATTCCCATGCACAGTGAGCGGGCAGCTGGCCACGCCGAGGGCCGTCTACACCAACCTTTGGCTTCACACGCTCGGCTTAAATAGTCCGTCCCTCTTCAGGCCGTTCCCATCCTTCCTGGAGTCAGGGACAAGGCTACTTCTTGGATGCGAGCACTGTTACTTATCAGAAGGCAACAAAAAAGCAAGAAGCATGTCCAACTCGACGTAACATGACGTAACTTTGGTCATTTTTATGTAGCAAAACGTAAAACTGAACTCGATACATTATACTCCTTATTTTGTACTACATTGGCATTCATTTCCTATGTAGCTTGGTATTTATGATGATTAATAATACAGCTATTTACTACTTTTCATTCTTTAAACATAAGGCGTAAGGCTCTTTATGTTATTGCAAAAAAACACAAAAGATGAAACGAAAAGTTGTTTCTACCTTCTAATTGTGCTATACCACCAAGTGCAATAACAACAGAATTAACAAACATGGTAATAAATAGTAAAACAAAAGAGAACTTGTTGAAAGAAAAACTAAACTGTCAAATAAAGAGACTTCAAGACATAGACTTAAAGAAATAAAGAGACTTAAAGTGACTAAAAAGTCAACCTTCAGTCATGAAAATATGTTTTGTAATCTTCATGGTTTTATAATGTTCAGTTTACCGTGGGTTGCTTCACAGAGAAACCACCATTTTGAGCAATTATTTATCTAAAAACTAAAAATCAACATATTCAACTCGTAATTTTCCACAGTTTCACTGTTGCCACCAAATCTGGTAAAAAACCAAAAAGCTAGCGCTAAGCCCATAGCCAGCACCAACACGTTGTTATATGTGAGCCAGAAAGCAGCTAATATCTGGCCAGGGAAGGAGTGCGGTCGGGGTCGATGTTTTGGGAAGGTCACCCACGTCTGGTCTGAGGTTTCAACCATGAATGTGAAGCATCTCGTGCTGGAATCAGTCTCTGAACTCACGACATGAGCCATGTCAAAACAAATGAGGAACATAGAATGGGGAAGGCCTCTGGAGAAGAGTTCTCGTTTTTATTATTATCTTTTGGTTATTATTTTATCAAACAAGACTAATCCTTGAAGAATAAGATGGATAAGGTGACTTTCTGGACACATGTAGTGTGTAATGGGTAAGAAGGACACATACAGGCTCTCCACTTGTGTGTATGTGTAAGTAACACCTTCATAATAGATGGGTTTAAAGTAATTTTCTCTGTTAACAAGGTTAAATCTCAAAGAATCCTCCTGACACCCAGAAAAACAAATGTGTTGCAGTTTTTCTTGGTTTATTTTTCCATTTTTGCATAAAGGCCACCAGGCCGACCTTGAGTACATTTGTTGGATATCTTCCTGGATATCCAAGGCAACTTATTACAGGGACACTCGAAGGTTTGTATGGATGGTATGTGACCAAAACCTCTCAGATATCTTCAGTGTAGCCAGTCTTTGCAGGCTTGGGCAATATCATCACTGTTCTGTTGTCATGTCTGAGAGCTCTGCGTCTGACCCTCCTGCCACAACTGTTATTAAGATTCTCTCTGCTTTTGACATTTACATGTTCTTGGAATATTTTACATTTTATATGAAAAGAGAGATTTGGTAAATCGGTAAAATGTGCTGTTCTCATTAACTGAAATCACCTCAAACTATTGATGAAAAGTTATGCTTGTAACCATTAAAAACACATTGTGTTTTACCTTAAAAGACTCAAATATCTGGACACATTTAGTAACTTTCCAATCTTGTGCCCATAAAGCCCAGGATCCAGGACATCCTAAGGATAACAGGTTTTAGTCTTAGACTTTTCTTATGTTAAAACAAACTCTGAAACTCTGTAACAAAGGACAGAAATTGCCTCCCTACACACAGTAGCCTACAGTGAGTCGTCTCCATTTAGGATTTTTAAGATGATATGGTGCCGGAACGGAGCAGCAGGAGGCTCTGAACAGTGAGTAAGAGCCTGTGAGGGTTTTAATCCAGTCCAAGAAATTAAAAAGGAACAGTTCGGCCTTCCCCGCTCGTCTCTTAAAATCGAGCTTGGCTCATGCTACCGAGTCGAAGCCTCAGAGAAGATTGTTAACAGTTCCTTCGATCTGGGTTTCTGTCCCGGGCCTTCTTGCTTTTTTGGACGTAAAACAGTCCAGCTTCAAATTAATCCCGGTCCAGAGGCCGACACACTCCTCTCCAAAGCTGCGGTGTTCCGGGAAGTTTAATAAGAAGACTCGTCGTGCCAATGAACCGAAGCGTGGGCTACACACGTCCCTGCTGGTGATTCCACTGAGCCAGTTTACTGGGACGAGCTTTTTCCTTTTTTTTGCAGTCGCCTCCCTCTAGATTCGTTACAAAATTATCGTGGTTGCAATAATAAAACAGAAAAACAAGGCACGGTTGACGTCTGTGGGGTTTGGGTAACAATAGCTCCAGGTTATAGGAAGGACTAAATCACGCTGCTCACGGGGCTCAGGAGAACATCTATACCTGGAACATAACAACACTGGACCTGCAGTAAACTGCTGTCAAACTGGATTTATGACTTTCTTTTTGATATCACTGTGGTGGCTATGAGGCGACCTCCATGGTGACACAAACATCGCGGCTGCCAAAGGGGATGTGTGTGCACAAAGACGCACCTTCCTCTCAAATCATCAGCTCATAAAAAACATGTAAGTACGGGCCATTCAGGTGCCACATCGTGGCACGTTTCCCAAGGCCTTGAATGATGTGGACTAACAAGCTCGGGGGGAATTATTGTCACTTTTTGTCTGGATTTGGCTCTCGCGCTCGTACGAAGGGCTCAAGGCTGACAAGGTGGAACCTCCAGCCGCTAAAAATACCCAAAAGGTCACGCTCTTTGTGTTTCAATGGGCCCGCTCGGGCCTGCCAAAAACACACACCGAGCGGTAATGTGTTTGCAAGGGCAGCGATGGGACTGCTCTCCATTTAAAATGAATTAATGGTCGACTGGGAACCGGTATAATAGAGGGAGTTGTGTTAAAACTCCTGATGCTGAGACTGTAAAGTTCCAACGAAAAAGCAAAAAAAATCTGTTTTTATGATGCAGAGATGAGAACTTGACACTTTCATAACTTTTTGCAGAAGTTTTCACTGGAATGGGAATACGTACCGTATCATGACCTTTCAGCCTGCAGCATGTTTGCTACGACTTCCTCTTGGCCATAGTGATGATTTACTCTAAAAGTTAAACAATGAGGTCTGAGGATTAATAGAGTAGTTGGAGCAGTCGCTTTTGGAGTGCCAGGTGGTGTTCGGATAAATACCTTAGAAATAAGACTGCTTGACAGTGACGAAAGCGCAGGTCCAATGTTAACCCTTCGATGTCTCGGGGTGTTTTCTCAACTTTACAAACTTTTTATTATAAATATTTCCTTTTACGGTACTTGCAAAAAGCATATAACCCAAGTGTTTCATATCAAAATGATGACTTTTAGCATAAACATGCAGGACTGCAGGTCACGTCTCTTTTATGTCAAACTATTGGAAAGTAGTTATAATCATAACTAATCATAATAATTTCCCAACAGCTGCAGAGAGTAACGTCCTGATGTGCCTCTGTTTGACTAAATGTGATGATAAACTACAGACATGAAATTGAAATAGTCAGTCAAAGTGTTTTCCCAGGACTTTCCTTCTAAATATGAAGACGCTCCTCAAGCATCTATGACTGACATTGTACTCCAGGGTCAGTAAAATCCCTTGTGACGAAATGAACTTTTTCTCTCTCCTTATTACATTTAAGAGGGAAATTAATCATTTTATGACAAAGTAAGCTCTTGAGGAAATGTTCTTTTTTTTCTGTGGGAAGGTCAAACGAGGCCGTGACGTCAACGACTTGCCAACAGACCTCGTCGACTCGTCGATTTTGTTCTCGTGCTTCACGTCTGAGCTGTGGCGAACTGACGGAGCAGATCTACTTACTCACAGTCTGGACGCACGCAGCGATCCGGCCTCCAGACAGAAGCAGCGGCTCGCAGATGACGCCAGAGCTCAGAGGGGACCTCGCACACATCGCTCCACTCATTTCTGGTTTCTTTTCTTTCCACTGCTGTTACAAAGCCGGGTTATGACACCGCTGCCAACTCAAACACCACAACAGACCTACAACAAGAGGACAAGAGGCGCACGTTACGAGTTCTGTGAAGTGGAAGAGAACGTGTAGAACGTGCAGCTCCAAAGAAAAGGCGATTTATATCAGTGGAAAAAGAGAGAGAGAGAGAGAGAGAGAGAATGAACTCCTAATAGTAAAATGACTGGACTATTCTGCAACTATGACCAGATAAGCCAGCAACGGGAAGTAACATAGTGACGTGCTGACTTCATATTACCCCAGATTGCGATCTGTGATCATGTTTCCAGAATTTCATGAACCCCCCCCTCCATCCCAAACGCCCCCACCCCCCCACCTGGGAAGGACAGCCAGGACCCCCCCACCCAACTTCGTATCGACTGAAACTATCTTTGGCTGTGAAGTCCAAACACCTGGTGCTTTGGCTAAGTTTTGAGGGGGTGGGTGGGGGCTCTGGTTATGATCTGGTCATGGATGCAACAAAGGAGTTTGGAGTAGAGGGCTGGGTAAGTAGAGAAAGTCAAAACTACAATACCAACCTGAGTCTACGGAGTCTGAAACTCTGTTTTCCGTCCATTTGTTCTCACTAAAGCCCGCACAGCTTTGATCAATTTCCAGGGAAATAATCACAATAATCATAGAGCAATTCTGCAGTTTTCGGAGGAACTATGTGGCAATTTTGTTCCTGATCATATTTTGATATTTGCTGAATGGACCATGACAGAAGGTGAGTGAGACATCAGGTTGTGACATGTGGAGCTGTGGTTGAGTTTCACTGGATCAGTGAACGGTCACCACAACACCGAAGGAGTTTCCACAATGACCTCATGATCGATTTCACTTCCATCGTGACGTGACCACGCCTGTTCATCACCATTAATCATGAGATGTCATGGAAACCAGTATCCCCTCAAGAACCTTTGTGATGTCACGGTCAGGTTTTGCAACACCGCTTGTGACGCCGGACAACAAGAGTCACCAAGGAGATGCTTTAAACCAGGCATCAAGCTGGATTAGTGCTGGACCAGACCTGCTGAGACTTCACACTGTTGCTGCCTCACGTGAACACTCAGCTGATGGGTGTTGCTTCTCCAAACTGCTTCTCCAAACTCATTCAATGTGGGGGTAAAGTGGGCAGCAGGTTCAAAGACTGTTTGAGAGTAAAACCTGAAAACTGCAACAACAACAACAACAACAAAGACATGGTCCAGGAGGCATTTGGAAAAACTTCTCCAGCGTTTCTGATCTTTTTCTTAGATATCATGGAGCAGTTTATCAGAAAAGTAGTGGGGTCACATGACCTGTTCTCTCATGGAGGGACTTAACTTTTTCTACATCTAATTGAAACACAGACTAAAGCCAAATGTTTTGGATGTCCATCTTAATCAAAGCGAACCTTTACAGGACATTATGTTTTGAAAATTCTCCCTAGAATAGTTTTGCTATGCCTCTATTATGCCTTATGGAATACACCCTTCAATGTACACGTACGAACAGCTATTTTATCAATGGAAACGCACCTACTCTGCTGTCTCATTTCAACCAATCACGTGGAAGTTCTTGTAGAAGAACGTCCATGTCCAGGGAGAAAAGCCTCCAGTTTTCTCTCTGATACGCCTGATGCAGACCTGTGTGCTCCCGTCTGCAGCAGACAACCTTGTTTTCATTTCTCAGACGTTCACTTCTTCACTACAACTAACCCGCTCCGCACCACTTCCAGATGCTCTACAGTTACTGTGGTCCAACCACAAGAACTGAACTTGTAGCCCGTGGAGATGGAGTCTCGACCTGTGTGGTCTGGTCCATCCAGTGGTCGAGGAGCAGCCGGGAGGTGCTTAGTTATCGATGTTGTTGTTGTTCCTCCCTCCCTCCTCCATCTTCATGCTGCGATGTTGCTATCGCTGTTTTGTTTCTGTCACATGTTTGTGGACTTTGTTGTTGTTGTTGTTATTACTATTGTTGTTACTATTTCAACAGATAATAACAGATAAAGCAGAACACAGCCTGATGAATAAGAGCAAGACGAAAGAAGAGGAGAGCTGTCTTTCATGGTCAGTGACCTCAGGCAGAAACGAGGGGACGTCCAGCTCCACTGGTTAGGAGAAGAGGAAGTCCAGAGTTCAACACAGAGTCTGTGTTTGCTCCCCCTATGTCTACTTGTGTGTGTGTGTGTGCGTGTATGCCCACCTGTCCGGAGTGTTTTCTTTGGCACTCAGGCAATGAGTTATTGTCTAGTAGACGACCCCCCCCATCACGCTGATGAGTTATAAGATGAGTGAAACAGCCAGTTTCCTCTCTGACTGAATTCTGCTTTATTGGTCTAATGATTGGTCCAGACGTTCCCGGCTGTAGGGGAGCTGATTTCCACTTTCTCCTGACTCCTCTCCTCCTCTGCAGCTGCCTGATTAGTCACTCCCTCGTATTTTAGTCATCGAACAGAGAAAACGCTTGCGTCACAGAGTAGCCTGCAGTTGCAGACGCATCATACCTCACCTATCCACCCTGTCTGACTCCGACCTGAGCCGCCAGATGCCTCGTTACCAGCACGTCAGCGATGGGAGCCAGTTTTGATTACGAGTTTAGTTGAAGTTCTGACTTCTCCTAGAGAAAAGAGCCTCCCCTTCTTTCCTGCGCTCAGACTCACTGAGAATACTATGAACAGTTCCAGACAGTGAGCGGACGCTGAGGCCCCGGCTCCTCGGTGTCTTGTAACCGTTAAATCGACAAAAGAACACAAACAGAGGGAAACGCAAACAGGAACCAGGAGCGTTTCAGGGCCGGGGCCAGGACGAGGAGCTAGCATACTGCAGGCAAGCTAAGCCTGGGCCTTCAAGGAGTATTAAACTGGAACAGATGGGAAAAAACCACAAATGAGATGTTAATTCTTTTGCAATGATGAACAGATTAGCAGATTTCTAAAACAGATGAAAAGCAATTTCATCACAAACTGGACGTTTCATAGCAAACTCTTGAATACTTTTTATCCTCTCTTTATTACATACAGTCATTGCATCATCAAAAACGGTGAAGTTGCACACGTCCTGTTGCTTCTACAGTAAATGTAAGTGCAATAAAATCGTGATGAGAATTTGCTCTACGAGTTGAAGACGGAGGAAGCCTGAATGAATGTCAGTGAGAGTCCTGCTGTAGCGCAGATGCAGAGACAGCTGTGGCACCTTTCCAGATGTGTCCTCACTTCACTTCACTGTAACTTAACCAAGATGAGAAAAACCAGAGTTCCCCAATTATTCGGTCGTCTGTTACTCTCCGATTTGTCATGATTTGTCATCAGGTCGAATTTATGGAACCTATTTATCCTGGTTAAAGAGGATGTCTGCTGCCATACCAGTCGCATGAGTTCTCGTTTGGCTCGTTCCTGAAGAACGAAAGCTAGAGAATCAAAAGACAGAAGAAAGCATGTAGAACTGCATATCCTCAGTGTACCTTTGAATGCTCTCTCCAGGGTGCATTTCCTGCTTTTACCTGAAGTATACAGGACACTTTTGGGCAGTAAGCAGGACATATGATGGATGGATTACCAGTATGGTCATAAGTTGGTTTTAGAGTTGGCAAACACTGGTCTTTCACCTTGAATCAGGACTTATGCGGCATGCATGCAATGCATATGAACACCTTGATTAGCTCATTGCTAAACATGGACATTTGAGACATTAGTTTGTGCTTCACACATGAAATCTAGTCAATCACAACTGCTGTATTATTGAAGTAACTACTCATGGTAGTCGCCGTCTTTTGTTACTATACTACATCTAAACCCTGCAAATGATTTGGTTCTGACCAAGACAAATCTAAGTAAGATTTTTTCCTCAGATTTAGTGTTTGTATCTAGTTTAGATGATGCTTTTTTTGCAATAATACAGCATGACCACAAACCTTGCAGGGATTTAAAAGCTGACTTAATCTCATACAAACACTGTGACGAGCTGGAAAGTGATGGCAGTGGCAGCTACGTAGCGGGCATGGCGACATGGAAGTGTTGCGCAACCGAGCGGAGCTGTCACAGCTGACGCTGCGCAACCTTCGGAAAAATCTGAGATGACAATAACACAGAGCTGTCGGCCTTTTTCTTGGATCCGGACACACGATTCCAGCCAGGGATCTGTTCCCTGTTCGAGCAGGTTACAGCTTCCCTGTGTTTGTTTTGAAAGTGTACGCCATGAATAAAACATACTCTGTCAAAACCAAACGGATACAGAGAGAGAGAGAGAGAGAGAGAGAGAGAGAGAGAGAGAGAGAGAGAGAGAGAGGCGCTGCCTTCCCACTGAGGCCTGAAACCACAGGTCAGAGCAGCAGAGAGGAGGTTGTTTCACACACTGGGGGGACTGGTCTGGTCTGGTCTGGCCTGGTCTGGTGTGGGAAAACCAGGTCACATCACGTCCTGGCCAAGACTCTTCACTCTGGATCCAGAAGCCACAAAGAGAAGAGAACTTCCCCTCAGGTTAATGTTCCCCCAGCGTCGCCTTCAGGGAACGTTCCTGTGAGGCTGATCGACGAGGACGGGGTCAGTTCCCATCGAGGAGCATCAGTTTTGGCCTCTTAATACACACACACACACACACACACACACACACACACACACACACACACACACACACACACACACAGCATATAACGATTATATAAATAAAGTAGAAGAAAGCCGTGGAGGGAAGGATGTGTGGGAATAGCTGTTGCCCTGGAGAACAACACAGGGGGAGGCACGGACGTGAACTTGAGATGCTTTCCAGTCATGGAAATCATATGAATTCCTTGATAGATTAACTCAAGACCTATGAACCCCCTCACGCACGCACACACACACACACACACACACACACACACACACACACACACACACACACACACCTCCAGACTGCTAACGGCTGGCACATGTGAGGTCAGACGCTGTTTCTGTTTCTGTTTTACCAGTTTCACCACAGCTGCCGGTGAAGCTTCTGTCTCTTCTGTTTCTGCAGCTTCAAGAATGCGATGCAAATGGGGCTGAGCAGCCCCCCCCAAAAAAGGTCAAAGGTTACACAAATAGCTGCGCTCTATAGGAAGAGTCTGTTTATTTCCAAAAAAGGGGGAAGGGAAGGGTGGAGAACATGTAGTGGGACTTCCTCCACACTACACGTCTGTTGGAGTCCTACATGTCCAATGAGGAAGAGCAGCTCTGATCACAGTCTCGTATCTAAATATAGCACATACTTTCACATACTTCGTTTTGACAAGATTTCACGAGAATGTTTACACGTTGTTGGTGCCAGTTCTTTGCAAGCTGCAGAGGAAAAACGAGAAAAGGAAAATGTACATATATCATGTAAGAGTGTAACAGGGTTTCTGCAGGAATCCTTAAGTGAATTTTAACACCTTTTTAAGACTCCTTAAAGACTTCCCAGAAGAAGGTTTCAAGTCAGAATCAGCAACAGATCTTTAACTTCCTAAACAGTTTGCATCAATCAAAACAGACCTCAGATCAGCTGGGAAGGAACAAAGAATGAATTCAGCCAAAGAAAGGCAAAGTTAAACCATGACTTTGTGGCTCTGACTCTCAGTTATTCACCATAAATACTCTTTTTTACTTTTTGCTGTGAAACTATTTGGAAAGAGCTTGAAAACCAACAAACTTTAGGACCCTATAAATATCCCAATTAGGACTTTTCGATACGTTTTAAGGGCCTTCATTTTCCCAAATTTGATTTATCAACCTTTGAAGCTTTTTAAGACCCTGTGGACACTGTGTGTAACACGGTGAGCATTGATCTGATGTTTATATCTGTGGCTGTTCGCTGTGAAACTGGTGAAAGCCAGAAACCAATAAGAAACTCGATTCATGTCCGCCTCAATTCATCCTTTTCTTTTCTTTCTCACTTTTTCCAATATTCTCTAATTCCACCATTGCTGTTTCCACTCTGGGCTTTATACTCACATTGACTCTGGGTGTCTGTGTGTGTGTGTGTCTGTGTGTGTGTGTGTGTGTAATAACAGATGTACTGAAGCAGGCTCATTGTTGAAACCTGAACAAACAGGGACAGAGGCTGGCACCTAGCGAGCACTGATTACACAGGACATTCCTTCTGCGTTTTCGGTTTTGTGTTTTTCTTTGGAGCTGGACGAACGGCTCGGCTCGTCTGGTCAAGGAGACGAGTCGGCTTCAAACTCCAAACTGCAGCTGCCCGGCTGCTCGGGTCGCCCCTGCTCTGCATATTTGTTTATAAGCACAATCACACGGAAATGTTTTTGGTTTTTTTTCATCAAAATCTGTGTCTCAGACTTCAGGTTTCATCATTCCTTCAACTGCAAATTGGTTCTTCTCAAGATAAAAAAGCATAATAGTGTTTTTAAGAAGTGATTGAGAAGTGTAATAATAAGTGATAACATTAAGAGTTTTCATTGCAATTGTTCAACTTTACGCTATAAGGTGAGGTGGACTCACCTTGCAGCACGGATGGATAACTTCACTCGTTTTGAAGACCTTTTTTCCTCAGATTTAGTGTTTTTGTGTCTTTTTAAACGCCTCCTCTTTCTTACAGCGATCGCAACGTTGTTTCTTCGACCTGTGGTGACATTAAAACAATCAGGCGGTCAAATGTTATCACACGCCTGTGTCGAGCTCTGTGTCCTCACATGTAGAACAAAAGGTGTGTGTGTGTACATAAGAGGGAGAGAGAGAGAGAGAGAGAGAGAGGGAGAGAGAGAGAGAGAACACTAACAAGGGTCCAGAGTGTTTGTTCTTGTTTCTGGGGTCACAGGAAGTTCAGAAAATGACCGTCGGCATTGCCAAGCTTGTCTCCTCTGGGGGGGTGGGGGGGGGGGGTGGGGGGGGGTGTCCGAGGGGCAGCAGCTCTGCAGGTGGAGCTGGGGAAGAGAAGGGGAGGAAATCTGGGAGGGGGTAGGTGGGGGGGTGGGGGGGTGGGGGGGGGATGCTGGTTCTTTGTGGAGCGACGCAGGGGGATGCAGAGTTTTGCCGCACTGTAACACAATGAGATGAATTTTCCTGGCAATCAATCTTTCAGGATCAGAGCGTTTCTGGGAACCTTAACGAGAACACACACACACACACACACACACACACACACCTACTGGACCAAAAGAAGCATGCATAATGAAGCCATTTACTGTGTCACTGCGAGGGAATGATTGGTCCAACAACAGCAAAACATGACTTCACTCTGTGACTTCATTTATATCATACAATGGACAATTCATCCATCATGTTATTACGCTGTTTGCCCCTCCAAAAATGACAGACTTGGTCTAATTCCTGAAGAATAATGAAAAAGAAGTAGGTGTGGTCGTGACATCTCGAATAAACAGGTCCATCACTCTTTGGGATTATGACACTTCACTTGTTAATTCTCACACGAAGAGAAATCCATCTGTTGTCTGGTTCATTTTCAGAGGGCGTGAATGGTGTATTTATCTTGGAAAACTGGTTCGTTTAAATCAGAAACGCATCATACGCTATTTTACGAATCATGTTAATAAATGTGGATATATTAGAGTCCCTTTCTGCACGGATCTGGCGCCTTTTCATGCTTATCTGGAAAAAGCACAAAGTCTGTTTAAATGAATTATCATGTAACTTTACATACCTCTCTAAACAGAGCTTTTTTTCTCCTTTTTTCAATACAGTTTGTGGAAATTGGTATCTGGGTGCAAGAAAATGTGATGTATGGTGTATGAAATCTGACCTTGCATCTGCTCAGATTTGTCCAGATTGTTTTCAGATGCATTTCAGCATTTGCTGTTGATACACAAACAAGGACAAGATGATGTTTTTGGACTTGCTGCACATCTTGGACTGTCTTAGACTGTTTTTTTCATTCTAGGCAACCTATTAGATAAGGTTAATATGTGAGAAGTTTCAACAGGGAAAAGACAAGATAAATAATCAGAGGACGGCACCTCATACTAATATTGCGTAGTTACATTACAAATTGAATGAATGGGTTTGGGTGTGTCCAGTCTCTTGACAGTGGTGTGGATGTGTTCAGGAAAGAGGAAGCTGCGCTACATCTCTCCCTCCCAAGCTTTCAGGTGAGGCCTCACAGATCGGCCTATTAGCACGCCCAACCAGAGCAGTCACGTCATCCAGCTACGAGTCACGGCTTAGCCATCATCCTCCTGTCTCCCACACCTCCTGCAGGTCAAGGCTGCAGCCCGGGCCGTGCTGATCACAGTTTGTTCAGTTACTTCCTCTGAAGTCTGTCCTTTCACCAGCTAAAAGGACCAGCAAGAACTTTTATACTCCCTGACAGGCAAACAGAATTTGCCTGTCGGCACCTCATAACGGCCTCCTTCTACGTATTTCTTTTTACATATATTGCACAAAACGTGCACAACATGCATTTATTTTTTTCCCCTTTTGGTGCTAAACAATGGTAGGAAATGGAGTGAACGCAGACGTGTGCCAATAAAACCACACAGTGTGTGAACACGCCCCTGCTCCCTTTTCCAAGGAGTAATTGAAAACAGACAATAAAGCGCTGTGTCTCGCTGTGCCTTCCTGCTGGACGGAGCCCACCACGTTAATGGGAGGCGCTGCTCCCACCAGTTGGCCTTCTCTCCCATTCTCCTCACAGACACTGCGCGTAATGGGGCTTTATGGGAGAGGAGGCCCATTCAGATCAGGAGATTCCAGCAGTGAACTGTGGCATGAGGAGTTGAAGCGGCTCCAAGCAACAGAGACCAGCAGCCATTGATGATTAGGAAGACTGTTCATGGGTCTCTAGAGCCTGTTTCCTCACTATAGCTAGTCAGTAGCTTCGATATCGACAATGCATTGAATAGGTGTGACCCAAAACAAGTCCAGTGGCATTTGACACAAGACATGGGGTACAAAGTGGGATACAAAGTGGGAAAGATAATGGATCATGTATTGCAAGACCTTTTTTGCAAATTGCAAATTGCTCTTTTATTGGTCTGGAAGAACTTACTTTGCCTTTCCACTGAGATATAGAAACTTTATTGATCTCTTTGGGAGGTTCCCTTTGGGAAATTCATGAAAATATGAGTGCTTAGGTTGGAACCAACAAAGAACTGGTTCTGGCCCTGGAGTAGCATCATTGTTTTTCTGGGCCAGGAGAAAGAAGTAGTCCAAGATAACCTGCCATGCAAAGCTTCTTGAGCACTTGTTGCTGCTTTTTATGTAAATAAATGTATTTTTGTCTTCTTCTTTTAATATTGTAAAAGCACAGATGGGCAATCTGCCAGAGTTGGTTCTAAGGCAGGGAAAGTGTTTAGGACCTGTGAAAACATAACTGATGGAGAGGAAACGAAACTGCACGAGCACAAGCTTGGCGGAAAAAAAGTACCTGAAGTGATAACGTATATAATGCTGTGTTTGCAGCCTAAAGAACTTAAAATAAGTATTGTAATTTTTCTGTGAGTTTTGGCCTGTTTCTAAAGCAAACCTGATTGTCATGAGGGAACTACTCCATCCCTCCGGCTGGAAGACGCCAAACCAAAGACGGGAAGTTGCAATCTCCTGAACAACTGTTTTTTTTTTTTTTTGGGCCACTATCATAAGATTTATTATGGAAGTCGGTTACAGAACATTTATACAGGAAAACCTGAGTCTGTAATTTCATCCAGTTATTTCCTGTACTTCGGCATTAAAACCTCTGATTTCAGCTTCTGTTCCAAAACCAATAAAAAGTGCATCAGTCCGACAAGGACCAGACAGCTCTTCACTGATGATCTGGTCTGTTTTGAAGTCATCATTTATTTCTCAGAGCTACGCTTTGATTTCACTTTTCCTCTCCTCCAAGACCGAGCCAGTCAGCAAAGAAAGCAGCTCTGCTGCTTGTTTAACCTGGAGGTCTGTGATACTACGGGAGTCTTGAGGGTGCACTTCCTGCCATTGAACGTGTCAATGAACCTCTCCCTCCTCATGCATGCCTCAACAAAGGACTTGATTTACTCGACTAATATTTATCTGCACGTCTCAGACGGTGAAATGTCCTCGCAGCCAGTTCCTCGTTAGGTCAGGTCGGGTCGCGGAGGAAAAGCGAGGCACATCCCAGCCAGCAGCTACAAACCGTGACTCCAATGGACAAAACATCTTACGCAGGATTCATGAATACTGTGAACATCTGATCAGGTCTCATGACCAGCGAGAGAGAACGCTTCAGACTACTTCAATCATATGTCACTGTTGAAACGTCAGGATTGGTACAGTTTGTTCTTAGGAAGCGTTTAAAAGTTGACAAAAGTCTCTTATGTCACAACAGCACTAAGCATGCTCTGCTGATTGAGCGGATTAAAGACATCACGTTTAATGCAACTATTTCCTGTGAGGTCACCAGTGACGTGCAAGGGTGTTACAGATGTTGTCTCACTAGTAATAACACTACTACTAATACTAGTAATAATGATAACATAACATCCAACATGTCTGACAGACCTCGTTCGCCTTCACATGGTAGCCAGATGATCTTTTGTAGTGTAACTACAAAAAGTTCTAGAACCCAAGTGCACATTTACGAGCTTAAGAGACAAAATATTCAGCATTGGTGGAGACGATTGATTAACTTATGTTTACCAGATTCACAAATAAAATATCAGGAATTTCGGCTAATTATAGGTTTCCTTCCAGGACAGATTCTGAGTCACGGATTCAGGGGACAAAGTTCCTGATGGGACAACAATAACCTCAAAGGTTTGAATTCTGGCCGGATGCTAAGTTCCTGGATGAAAGGAAATCAGAACGAGGCCTGGACTCACTTCCTACAGGCACATTTTGTATCACCATGCCGTCCCAAAAGGTTCCAAGATATGCTGACATTGTCCTGTTTCAAAATGACTGAAAGTCCAACTAAACTATGACTGGCCGCAAACTACTGGCGCAATGTTTGGGCAACTGCACGGAAAACTTTCATGTTTGTCGGGAAGCCGATAAGTTGTACTTGTCCCCAAATCCTCTAAGTATGTGCTGGCACGTTTACGTCAGGCCCAGCCACTCCCTGGATGGGATACGTGGCACACATGTCATCGGGGTGGACAACAGAGCCTGGTTACTGCAAATCCTCTGGGTGTGGGTGGCACAGGGCGCGCGATAAGCCACGGTGCCTGCTCTGTGTGTGCCTAAATAAACCTCTGCTCACTTGTCCTTTTATCTCCAATCAGGACATGGAGACGCCTCCCTTTTCCTCCTGGTCTGGTGATGTTCCCTCTCAGACGTACCTGCTGGCAACGGCCATGGAACTGGTGGCGAAATTTTGGGTTAAAGGTGAGAAAAACACAACACTCATGTTTGTATAGTCCCACAGTCCTGTTGTTAGCAGGGAAAACTCATGCAAGTTCATACAAACAGGAGAAATTAAAATTCCTCATGTTTGACTCAAATCT
The DNA here is from genome assembly GCA_029224185.1 of Karalla daura. Lineage (NCBI taxonomy): Eukaryota > Metazoa > Chordata > Actinopteri > Chaetodontiformes > Leiognathidae > Karalla > Karalla daura. The sequence continues at coordinate 16,781,680 of CM055206.1, read as the reverse complement.
CTGCACACTACAAAGAAAGAATTTGTTGTGTACACAAGGGGAAAGGAAGGCGAGCACGAAAATATGATTCATAACAAACTGCAAATCAGAAAGAAACAACACTGAAATCTCTGTGAAGTCTTCACATTTAGATGTCCCACTTAAAGTAAGACTCAAGACCAGGCCAGTGGGACTTATCTTATGCCTTAACAAAGTACAAGGCATAGTTGAGCAGGATGGGAATAGAAGGGGATAGGCTGATCCAAAGCTGAGCCATAGGCCAGGAAATGGCATTGAGGAAAAAGTCAAATTGTTGCATTTCTTGGTTAAACGAGAGGAGGAAAGTGGACAGAAAGCATCCCGGGTGCAACATGAAGGACCCACGTCCATAGGTTTGACTCTATCCATGGGTGGTGTCACGCCCTGGAGCAAGACAGTCAAGGCACCTGAAAACTTCCAAACTTCCAAACCCAAGTCAGTTCTCCTTCGTTCTCAGCACCAGTGATCAATGGGAGAATTAGTGGGAGGAAAGCGGCGTTGAACAGAGTGATTTGTTCCTGGAAGTGAATCCCAGATTCACAGTGATTCCACGACCACAAACAGTGGCAGTGGAAGTTATCTGTGCAGAACAATGGACGCACCACTTCCTGCAGTGACTCTCATTCAATCGTGCCTGACAGCAGCACTGATGCAACACGTCGCTGCCAACCACTCCTCGTTCGCTCTCTGCCTCTCACTGATGTCACAGAATCCAGGTTGGGCAACGTGGGTAATTCACTGTTTATCGGGGAAATACAAAGTGGAGGTTTAACAGGAAATTAGAAACTGGAGGTTAATCAGGAAAAATAGAAACAGTCAATCACAGGTCAAGACACACACACCATTTACTGTCACACAGTTTAGAGTCTCTGATCCAACTAAAAATGCATGTATTTGGACTGTGGGAGGAAACTGGAGTGTCCACTGAAAACCCATGGAGACGCGGAAAACACGCAAACTCCACAGAGAAAGAAACTTTTCTGTGTTTTATGTATATGAAGGAGAGATGTCCTATATGAGATGTCCTCTATGGTCCTACCACGCTGATCACCTTTGCTGCTTGTAAACGTTGCATGGGGTTCAACTGAGGATTGGCAGAGCAACGTGGAGCCTGAGATGTTTATCACGTTACTGGTCGGTCGACTTCATCCGGCTCAGACGCTCTGTACACAAACTCCCACGTTATGTGTCAAGAACTGTGTTATTTGGAATCGGGTTTTTCTCCTGAAAAACAACATATCTACCAGCTGTGCGTCAAGTGATGAGAGTGGGGAGAAACAAACGATGGCTGCCTTCCTATATGTTTTGACTCTACGTTTCCATGGCTACGGGATGAACACACTGGCGTACAGCGTGACTATGGTGTGAATAATGCCTCACATGGCGTCAGACAACGGTCAGTTCACTTTTACTGCTCTGAAGACAACAGAGGAAGAGGACGACGTCCATCGTAGGAGCGGGACAGCGTTGGACGTGTCGTAGGCGGCTGGCATGGTGACTGCAGCACACACACATCGCTGTGTGTCACTGTGAAAACAAGCGAGTGTGATGGTTGGAAAGCGGCACGCTTTGATTTACAGAGAAGCTAAACAGTCTGGAGCTGCCCCCAGGGCGAACTCGCTGTGGGCATTTCAGACAGAAACCATAAAAAGCATCAAAGTGACTCCAAACTGGAGCCGTTTCCGACGTCTCGTCGGGGTTACTCAGAACTCAGAAGTGTGTGTGTGTGTGTGTGTGTGTGTGTGTGTGTGACTGCACCGGCTGGATCCATGCCGGCAAACATCAGGACCTTAATACGAAACGTCGGTTCCTTGAAGAAGAAAAAACATTAAAGTAATTATTTTGTTTCTGCAGCATGAACAAAGAATTCCCTTCCATGCACGCCTTGGTCACATCCCCTCCACCCCGTTCCATCGCACCACACCTCTTTCATGAGGAAAAATAAGGGAGCACTGAAATAGCACGGAGCCAGCCATCTCTGAAAACTGTGGGTATTTCCTCACTTTGTTACCCAAAAATAACAAAATAATAACTGTAATTACAGCGCAGGTCAGATTTCAGTGTGATACATCACCAGTATTTTATGATATCATCCTAACAGTGCAACATCCTCCCTCCTGAGTCAGGCTGTGTCACCCTGGGAGGGGGGAAATCGATTGAATGTGATCACATTCCTTGGAAGCGACTCAGCCGGCCCGCTCCACCTGGAGGCTCAGCCGCTGGAGACGCCAGGCCGCGCGGCGTTTACGTAACGTCCTCTTCCTCCCCTACCAGCAGCCGATAATTGCACAGAACGATAAATAGTCGCACAGCAGGACGATGATTGAGTTACACTGCACGTGAGATATACAATTGTGTTGCTACGGATGAGGTTATTATTGTGCCTTCAGGATTTCCTTGCATATTCTGGATCCATGAGTCAGTCTGTGCTGGAAGGTGGGGTATCCTAGCCAACGTTAATGATATCCAGGGGGAATCTAGACTTCGTAGAGAGTCAGACTGGGTTGGGTTCCTTGTAGGAGATCCAGGAGAACTGCATCCATTTAGAGCACTGTCGACACGTAGCTTCTGGTGCTGCTCTTGGAATGCAAAACGTGACTTTCTATAATCTCACCTCAAAACCTTTGCAGGATGCCAACTTCCACCAGTTATATAATTTGACCACTTGTTAATACCCTCCTACCTCCTCGCACGTGACGGCCCGTTTGCACTTTCCTACCTGGCTCTGAGGACGAGCAGCCATTCCTCAGCTCTTAGAACAATAAAAAACACATCTGTCAAACAGTATCCTCATTTAACTGTAATCTGCAGGCTGATATTAGGGATGTAATGTCAGAATAACAAAGACGCATTTTTTTCTTTTTGGGGGGATGAACAGGAATATAATGTTAATAGAGAGTAAGAAGTCACTTATAGGTTGTGGGATTTTGGAATTATTTCTTCATTCTACTCTACTTCTATTACATTCTTCTACTACGCACACCCCTCCATTCCTGTGTGTGTGTGTGTGTGTTTTGATGGGCCAGTCACTGTGAGATAAGGATTTTTTTTTTGGACAGCCTGGGGGTTGAGTTAGAAACCACTGGCAGGGACTGACTGACTTCCTTCCTCTCCCCGATTCGACAGGAGAAAAAAAAAACACCTCCACTTGTTATAAATGAGGACTATGTTCAGCTTCCAGACTCTGTATCAGCTTCGGGTGGTCGACAACACACTTTGACTCAATCCAGCAGCTATGACTTCTCTGGGCTCTCCTCCTCCTGCTCCGCTCCTGCTCCTGCTCCAGCTCCTGCTGCTGCTCCTGTGCGGACACACGGTCCGGTCCCATCGCGGCTTCTGCACCAAGGACCGATGTTACGCCATTTACGAAGAAACCACGAACTCTAAAGAGGCCGAGGAGAGGTGCAAAGCCAAAGGGGGGCAGCTGCTCGGCCCCGCGGATGTGGCGCAGGTCCAGACGCGTCTGTTCCGGGGCTTCAGCCTGGGCAGCCGCAGCTTCTGGGTGCGCTCGGCCGGCAGCTGCTCCTCCGTGTCGGTGTCCGCGGACCGGGGCGCGTCGGTGGCGCCGCGGTCCTGCCTGGACAGCCTGGACGGCTTCCTGTGCTGGTTCGCCAACAAGGACCCGTGCCTCAGCCTGCGTGACATCAACTCGACGCTCCAGGTGAAGTACAGAGCTTACGAGGGCTACGACGTGCTCCACTCCGACGCGTACCCGATGGGAACGTTCGCGCTGGCGGGAAAGCCTGGCGCTAAATATCCCGATTCCAAACACGTGTGCATGTTTGACGGTTGGCTAGAGGCGCCCTGGAAGTGCGAAGTGTTGACTGGCGGCTGCGACCACAAATGCGAGGGAGGCGTGTGTGTCTGTCCCGCAGGAGAAACGCTGTCCTCCAACCGGTTCACCTGCAGCTCCGACCCCTGCGTGGAGTGCCAACACCAGTGCGAGCGAGATGGAGACAAGCACGCCTGCAAGTGCAGGAAAGGCTACAGGCTCGGGCCGGACCGCAAGAGCTGCGTGGACGTGGACGAGTGCGCGGAGGGGAAGCCGTGCGCGGGCGAGCACGTGGACTGCATCAACAAAGATGGAGGCTTCCAGTGCCTGTGCCAGTACGGCTACGACCAGATCAACGGCACCTGCGTGGACGCGAGGATCTGCCAAAAATGCGAGCAGGTGTGCAACCCAGTCGACGGGGTGTTTCAGTGCATGTGCCTGAAGGGGTTCAAGGTGTCCCCCTCCAACCACACCAGGTGCGTCTTTGACTGTGCAGAGCGGGACTGCACCACCAAGTGCATCAAAACGGAGGACAAGACGGAGTGCTTCTGCCCCGACGGCTACATCATGGAGACGGTCAACGACACCAGCATCTGCACGGACATCGACGAGTGTCAGAACGAAAACCTGTGTCAGAATTGCCAAAACTTCAACGGCGGCTTCAAGTGCACCTGTAACGAGGGGTACACGCTGTACGACGAATACAAGTGCAAGCTCATTGAGAGGGCTCAGGCTCATCCCGTCACCAGCACCGAGACGAGCGCCACCCCGCCCGTGGGCCGCGTCGAGGGCCTGCCCCCCTATGTCAAGATGGGGAGCATCCTGAGCATCGCCGCCTTCACCTTACTCTGCCTCGCTCTGGTGGCCTTCGGCGTCCACTGGGTCTCCAAACGCTGCAGCAATGTCCAGATAAGCTCCTTCAAAAACCACAACATCGACATCTTCTACCTGCAGCAGGTGACCTCGGAGACGTACAAGAGACTGTCCTTCGACAAGCCCAAAAACGACACGCAGATACTTTGATCCCAGGAGCTGGTTGTGTTCTCTTTGTTTGTTTGCTTCTCCTGTCACTGACTGGTTTATAAGCTGCACAATACGATTGTGTGCTTCAGCAGTATTGAATGTGCATTAAATGATAATATTTTAAAGGTTTTTAGAGGAAGACAACTTAAAGTTGTCAGAATGTGTAATAGATTTCTCAATGGAAAACGAGTTTCTCCTCCGAGTGAGGCCAGTTCTTGAGAATGTAAATGTGGACCAAAACAGAAACACTTTAATATTATCTCATATTACGATTATCTCATCTGTTTGAGGTTAAACACAACACATTGGGTGATATCTTATAAGACAGGTACTACAAAGTTAGTATGGCATAGGAAAACCGTGTGAAATCTCCCTAGAAGTGCAACAGTCCTGCACTGTAAATCACATTGTTTTTATTGTTTTCATGTTTGTTGTCATGTTTGATTGTTTTGATCCATCTGATCACACTGTAATCACACTATAGTTCTTTGAGATAAGTACTTTTTTATACCTGAAGGGAAATTGTGTTGAATTTAAAGGTCAAGGCAAAAGGCCCAGTGGTGTAATAGCACATATATCTACTGTAATATACACTGTATATGTGAAGTTACTACTTTAAATGTAAGGTTTTGATCTTTAGGTAAAATAACACTTCAGCACTGATCTTTTGAATGTAACTTTGACTGTATGTTTATGTGCTTTTCTAGCACAGACTGTTTGATGTGACTGATGTTTGCTCCTCAAACATCGTCCCAGGCTTTTTGCATTTTGTTGCATATCTGAGATAGTGAAGTCTGGGCGCAGACCACTGTTTTTTATTTGTTTTAGCGATGTTACATTTGCTTGGGCACTTTTTTTTAAGCACATAAACTCACAGCAGCGCATATCTGTCATTGCTACATGGATCATTTAGAGCACGGATCAAATGTTCATAATTCCAGAATGACACATCCGACGTTCATGTTTAGCTCGCCTTTAAGGTTGTCTGCTGTTTTTGATTTGTCTCCCATTAATGGAGAGTTCTCACTCAGTGGAGCCATAGCACGGCTCTGGTGAGACATGTGATGGGACCCTGCGTGGTCACTGGTGATGCTGAGGTGTTGGGCAGTTGCATCACTGATGTGAATGTTCATAACTTTACTGTACATCACGGCGCTCTCTGGCCTGCAGGCTCGGAGAGCGACCTGACCTGAATGTTAACCTGTGCTGCTACACGGCCTCTGTATACCTGGACACGCCGCGCTCTGATGATAGGCCAGGCCACCGCACCACTGTACAACAGGCTTGAATATCTGACCAATTAAAAGACTAAAAGCTGGAGGCACGGGTTACATTGTGTTTTTCACATACCAACTAAATGCACTTCGAGTTGCTTACTTGAGGTTTGGACGTCAACAGTGACTTCTCTGCTGCTCATCCTCTCAGCTCAAACTCCAAACTGTCTGGCTCTCGCACTGCAAATTCTAAGGAAAGCTGGTGACGTCGAGGCTGAACGAGCAGCGAATGTGTGGTTAGCACTGTTGCCTCGTAGCAAGAAGGTCCAGGGTTTGACTCCTGCAGTTTGCTTGTTCTCTATGTGTGTGTTTATTCATTTCCTCTAGGCACTTTGATTATGGGAACCAACCACAGTCCAAGAACGACATGCATGTTTAGGCTGATTGGAGACACTAAATCATCCTTAGGCGTGTGTGTGTGTGTGTGTGTGTGTGTGTGTGTGTGTGTGTGTCTTGGAGACCTGTCCAGGATGTGTTCCCCGCCTTCGCCCTATCTACTGGAACGACACCATTATGGTACAAAGTGGGTAAGATAAGGTTTTATCTTAAGGTGTTACTAGTTCTCAGTAGTATTTCTGGTCCCAAGGTGTGGGATGTGTGTGTATTTTTTAATCTTGTTCTGCAATATCTATCTATCTATCTATCTATCTATCTATCTATCTATCTATCTATATCTATCTATCTATCTATCTATCTATCTATCTATCTATCTATCTATCTATCTATCTATCTATCTATCTATCTATCTATCTATCTATCTATCTATCTATCTATCTATCTATCTATCTATCTATCTATCTATCTATCTATCTTCTTGTGACATACTATATTATTACATGAATGGACCTTATCTATTGAGCATGCAACTTTATCTATTTGTCTGTAAAATGCTATTTTGCGTCACATTGTCACTCAGCTTTCACAGGACCGAAAGGATGCAAGTTGGCCACTTGCATGTATACCTGCGGGTGGCACTGTCTCCCCTGTTTTCTCTCTCTCTTTTCCATCCAAAAAATGAGTGATTACCCAAACATTCTTTTACTTCTTCCCTAATCATTCCTGTTTTTACACTTCACTGCTGACTTTTTTTAAACACGGGTTACTGTGTGATTTTTAAGTTCCTCTTAATTTTGCTTTTATTAGCCATTGGTACAGTGTGAACCCAGTGGACATGTGCTGGAAGGGTCTGTTTATGCAGCCGTGCTGTTTTCTTCTTCTTTTCCTTCCGGTCGTTCTCTTCAGGCGTCGCCACAGTAATTAGTCTGCCTCCATTTAACCCTATCTTCTGCATCCTCTTTTAATTTCATGTCCTCTTTCACTACATCTTCTCTCGGTCTTACACCCGTCCTGCCTGACACCTCCAACCTCAGCATCCTTCTATTCTCTACGCCTTCTCTCAGTACGTCTAACTGTGAGAAGCCTCCTCAGGGAAAAGTAAACGTAGTTTCTTGGCATTCTACAGCTCACAGTCTTTGTCTGAAGAAGCTGGGAGGGGTTTCTGGGACCAGGGGGCGGTGGGTGTGCGTCCCTTTGCGTGCGCGTCAGCTTCGCTGCGTGCGTGCGTAACAGCCGTGCGTAATCTGGGGATGTGGTCCGCAGCGAGCGGGGAGCGGAGAAAGTTTTGCGGAGAGGTGCAGACTGATTACAGCCGACTTCCTTCCTCTGTCGAGGCTGTGAACATGGAGCAGGAGGGTTATAAATACCAGCTAAACATTATCTCAAAGCAGCAACGCGCCAGAACTTAAACACGCACGCACACAGAGAAAGAGATGATGGATGTGCGGAGGCCGCGGCTGCTGGTCCTGCTCCTGGTGGCTGTGCTGAGCTGCACAGTCCGCTCTCTGCAGCCCAGCAGCGGCTACTGCATCGGGACCCAGTGTTTTGCGGTTTTCAAGGAGCGCAGCGACTTCAGGGAGGCGCAGAGTTTCTGCCGCGACCAGGGGGCACACCTCATGACCGTGCGCACCTCCGTGGCGAACGATGTCCTGGTGCTGCTGGCCAACTTCTCAGGGCGCGTCTGGATCGGGTTAAATTTGGCGACTAAGTGTCCGGACCCGGACGCCAAGCTGTGGGGCTTCCAATGGGTCACCAAAGACACCGAGAGCGACTTCTCCAACTGGGAGCCGGATTTCGACATCAGCTGCAGCGCGCCGCGCTGCGTGTCCGTATCCAAGGAGGAGAACTTCCTCTGGATGCAGGAGGTGTGTGAGGGGAGCCTGGACGGGTTCCTCTGCGAGTACAGCATCTCGCAGCCTTGTGGGACAATCAAGGTTGAGGCTGGAGAGACCGTCTCCTACGTCACACCGCTGGGTTTCGGCGGGGAGGACCTGGTGGCTCTACCTATGGGCAGCACCGCCGTGCGTACCCCTCTAGAGCTCAAATACGTGTGTGTCTCGGGAAGCTGGTTGCAGGCGCCCTGGAGCTGCGAGATCGAGGAAGGAGGATGCGAGCACCGGTGCGTGGACCCGCGCAACCAGCCCACCTGCTACTGCCCACCGGGCCAGACCGTCAGCCGGCTCAACAACGTCACCTGCGAGGCGGACGCGCAGGACCCGTGCGCCGCCCTGCTCTGCGATTACGCGTGCTACAGGCACGGCGACGCGTACGCGTGCACATGCGACCACGGCTTCAAGCTGGCGGAGGACGGGAGGTCGTGCGTGGACATCGACGACTGCAAGGACGAGCGGCAGTGTCCCGGGGACCACTTCGTGTGCGTGAACACGTTGGGCGGCTTCAGGTGCGTGTGCCGGGACGGGTTCCGGCTGCAGGGCGGCGTGTGCGTGGACGAGGACGAGTGCGCGTCGGCTCCGTGCGAACACGACTGCAACAACACCCCCGGTAGCTACGAGTGCTCCTGCTTCCCCGGCTACCAGGCGGACCCCGGGGATCCGCACAAGTGCGTGCTGTACTGCGGGATGGAGGAGTGTCCCGCAGAGTGCGACCCCAACAACGAGAACCAGTGTTACTGCCCCAGCGGGTACGTGGCGGAGGAGCGGGACACCGGCACCGTGTGCATCGACATGGACGAGTGCGCGTTCTTCTACTGCGACCAGCACTGCGAGAACTCCTACGGGGGCTACCTGTGCTTCTGCTCGGCCGGGTACACGCTGGTGGACGGGTACAAGTGCGACAAGGACGCGGGGGACGGAGGGTCGTGGGAGGGGTCCGGGACCTCCACCAGCCCCCGCGGCCTCACGTCGGCCCTGCCGCGGCCGCAGCCCACGCGGAGACCGTCCGGTGTGACCGTGGGGGCGCTGGTGGGCATCATAGTGTGCACCGTGTTTGTCATCGTGCTGGTGGTGTGCGTGGCGAACCACCTGCTGTGCAGCCAGAGCAAAACGCAAGGAAACAAGGAGGACGAGGCGCACGGACTGCGGCACGTGTCCAGTGACGCGTAGAAACTAAATATGTGAATGGAAAAACATTTCAAAAAAGAAAAAGTCAAATGAAGGAGAGACTGATGAATCTGAAGCACGACACGTGAATGTACAGATGAGACAGATGATTTTTTTAAGGATTTCACGGCAAAGCAAGTGGAGATAAATCACTCTAAACGCACACAACAACAGGATATTAAGAGACGTAGTTTGGCTGAGACTGGTTTTATACACCACCTGGTTCACATTCAACACATCCATTGTAACGACGACAGAGAACTGTTACTTTTGAAAAGTTCATGCCGGAAGAGTATTAAATTATATAATAGTGAATGGAGTAAATTGTGTTCATTTGACAGCTCTCTCACATAGAGGGTCGACTGCTCCACCCTGTGGATGAAGGCGTGCAGTCGCAGGTCATCTACGAGGCAAATCTGCAAAAGTTGCAGATCTCTGATTTTGTTAAATATCATGCACTCCCTCACCAAGCACACACGAGCCTGGAGCTAGATGTAGCATAGCGTATCTAGGCAGATAGAGGAGCGACGAGGAGTTTGTTAGATCAACAGAGCCCAGATTTATTCCCATGTCTGCTAAAGCGAGGTTGAGGTGTCCCTGGAAAAACAAGAGAGCGGGGTGGCTAACCCTCTGACTGCTGAACTGGACTTCCCTTCAGCTAAACCTCTCCTCCGCTCTCCCCCTGTCCCTCTCTGACCTCAGGAAAACACTGTAAACAACATCATAAGAGTAACTTGTCACCAAGCGATACAAAGTGACACCAAAAACGATGCCAACTCAGAAACAAGGGAATGAAATGTGGAACATATTTCCAAAGAAATCATAAAATGTTCATTTTTAAGTCCCAAAATCCAGATCGAACAGCGTTGGAAGACAACAAATGTACTATTGTAATCATATAATAATATTTAAGCAGAGCCACAGATGGATGGAAGAGGCAGCAGTGGCAGTGAAAACATTCATATGAGTAATAGTTGTTGCAGTATTCGTAGAGGAATACTAGAATACTGTGATGCTAATTTACATAATGTTAAGTGCCAAGATGCAACAACAATGGTGAGAAACAGCAGTTGGCGTAATAGCAAAAAGTGAGAGTTTAGGTGGTGAAATGGTAAAATAAGACATGAAAAAAGTTTTCAAAAAATGGAAAAATGAAGATAAATCGCTCCCACAACAAGAGCTGTGACACAAAAAGGATGAAAAATAAACATCTGGATGCAGAGCTGTCGCCTCACAGCAAGGAGGACGCTGGATCGAATCCCGCCCGGAGCGTTTCTGTGTGTAGTTTGCATGCTACCCCGTGTCTTTTTTTGCAGTTTTCTCCCACAGTCTGAAAACATGTGTTACTATAACCAGAGACTCTAAATTCTAACTCTCTGCCTTCATCATGTCGAGTACAAAGCAGCTAATGACACTGGTTGGAATCGGTTCAACGCACCACAACACATCCATAGTAATAAAGACAAAGAACAGCAACTTTTGACAAGTTCATGCTTGAACAGTATTTAATCATGAGTTAAACTGAAGGGACACGTTAGTTTTATGCCTCGGCTCCCCCCAGCTCGAGTCCTGATCCCACCTAGTGCCTTCCTCTTTGTGCCTGTGTTGCTTTTCTCCGGGTTTCCTCCCACAGTTCACAACACACGTATTGACGTCAGTGGGAGACTCTGAATTGCACCGAGGTGTGAGAATGAGAGTGTGTGTGGCCTGCGGTCGACTGGAGACCTGACCAGGGCGTGTTCCCTGGACTGTGAGTCCTGGAAACAGGCTGCAGCAGGCGACACTGCTGGGTACACTACAGGTAAGGCTGGAGCCAGATGGAGTTCGTGCTCTTCATTTGACAGGCCTCAGACACAGGCCCACTGCTCCCTCTTGTGGATGAATGCGTGCAACTGCAGGTCATTTATGAGGCTCGGCTGCAACACTCAGATACTAACACGGATCAAACACACATAAGCCTCCATATAAATATGTTTAACACCATTAAACATTTCATGTTTTGTTGCAAAGTGACGTCTAAAAAGGTCCTCATCTCAGGAAACACTGGAGTGAAACGTGGGAATATATTTACGAAGAAGATTAGACAGTAATCTCTCCGTTATATTTCAGTTTTAATTCCAACAATCCTGTTTGAACAGAACTGGAAAAACAGTCAAAGTTGTTCTATAAACATAATCTGGAAGCACAACGTAGTAGTAGAAGTTGGGGAGGTAGTATGATGGTAGAGTAGAAGTAGAACTGTACTAGTAGAGGCAGGAGGAAGAAGCAGCACTGTCAGCACCTGTAACTGCAGTATTAGTACTTGTAGTAGTAAAACTAGTATATGTAACAACATTAGCACTTGTACCAGCAGTATTAGTATTATAAGTGCCTGCAGCAGCAATATTACTACTACTACTACTACTACCATTAACAGCAGTATAAACACCTGCAGGAGTAGTATTAATACCTGCTGCTGGAGAATTAGTACATACAGTAGCAGTATTAGTACCTGCAGCAACACTATTGATATATGCAGGAGCAGTAGTATTAAGACCTGCCACAGTACTATTAAAACCTGCAGTGAGAGTATTAATACATATAGCAGCAGTAGCAGTATTAGTACAGGCAGCAGCATAAGTGTTACTATAGCACCCACAGCAGCAGTACTACTTGTACCTGTAGCAGTATTAGCACCTGTAGCAGTATTAGTACCTGCAGTAGTAGCAGTATTAGCACCTGTAGCAGTATTAGTACCTGCAGTAGTAGCAGTATTAGCACCTGTAGCAGCAATATTAGTACATGCAGTAGTAGCAGTATCTGCACCTGTAGTAGCAGTATTAGCACCTGTAGCAGTATTAGTACCTGCAGTAGTAGCAGTATTAGCACCTGTAGCAGTAGTATTAGTACCTGCAGTAGTAGCAGTATTAGTACCTGCAGTAGTAGCAGTATTAGCACCTGTAGCAGTAGTATTAGTACCTGCAGTAGTAGCAGTATTAGTACCTGCAGTAGTAGCAGTATTAGCACCTGTAGCAGTATTAGTACCTGCAGTAGTAGCAGTATTAGCACCTGTAGCAGCAATATTAGTACATGCAGTAGTAGCAGTATCTGCACCTGTAGTAGCAGTATTAGCACCTGTAGTAGCAGCATTAGTGGCTGCAGCAGTGTCAGTGCCTGCAGCCACTATTAGTAGTAGTATTAGTACCTGTGTACTAGTACCAGTTGTACTGTGTCCACAGTGCTGGGCCCTAATGCTGCCTGACAGGAAGTGGATATTTAGTCATTTGGGAAATTGCGACATTCCTTTGTGCAGAGATCACACACAGAGTCGTGTTTGCTCCTCTCAGAGTTAATGTGAGAGCAGCATGGGAGGAGGCGCATGCTGCTGATACAGGGGGCGGAGGGCAGGGAGGAGGTGGAGGGAGCAGGTCAATACAGAGGAGGCGCCACCACAGACGGCCACACAGTCAGAGCTCCTCACAGGCAGGTTTCACACAGGTAAGACTCGTCCCTTCATCACAGAACTACAGCACGAGGCATGAGGAGAGCTGCTTTGACTCATTCAGAGCTTTGCTCACATTCCTGGATGTCGGATACGTTTTAGAGGTGTGTTGCAACTCGTCTCTGACTCAACTAGCACCGTGCAGTTAGACACACACTTCAGCTCAGATTTAGAGCTGAGACGCGGAGTCAGAGCCAGCCTGGGTGTGTGTGTGTGTGTGTGTGTGTGTGTGTGTGTGTAAATATTAGTGACACATCTAGAGTAGTAATGAGGAGGATAGCATGGACATCACTCATAGTACTGATATAGTCACACTGGGAGATATAGAAGTAACGGGAGATCCCCTGTTACTTTTTTCGCTCTGTTTCTTTTTTTGCTCTGTTTACACACACACACACACACACACACACACACACACACACATAGAAGATGTGTGCGCGTGTGTGTGTGTATGGCCAGTAGATGCAGCAGGGTTAGAAATATCTTGAGTTTCTCATCATGGTTTGATTCCTACTGCAAGGCTTCCAAGGATTCCAAGGTTCCTATATTTCCTATAGACTATATAACTTAAAAAATAATGTTTTAAGTAGCACTTAACCATTAACTTGACTTTTACTTAACCCAACAGGCAGGAATCATTTCCTCTTTCTTCCACCACACTTTCTTTCACAACCTTTTTACCCACGGTGACATTCAGCCGGGTCAGCAGCAGGACTATTGCTACATGTCATTGTTAAAGCTTTTGCTATTGTTTTCTTTTCTGTTTACTTTTTTTTGCTTTTAGGACATTGTATTAGGAAGTGGACAACATGAGGAGTTTGCCCCTCCAGTTGGTCTGCACTTGTGTTTGCCTACAGGTCTGTAAATAACACTGGACTCCAAACTGAACACTTGACATACTTCAGATTTCCTCCAAACTGAATGTCTGAATGTACAGTAACAGAATAGAGAAACTTTACATCGTTTCCCTCCATTTACCCATTGGACAGACACTTTTATCGAAAGGATTCAGTTTTCCTCTCTCCCACCTCTCCCACCCACCCACAGATATCCTCCTGCTACCAGTGGTGCTATCTGTACAACCTGGTAGTCAACTGCGCCTCAGAGCATCACTACTGGGTGCCGGCCCTGCCTCACAACATCACCGAGCTCTTCCTGGAGAACAACTACATCAGTGAGATCAACAGCACCTCGCTCCGAGACTACGAGCAGCTGGAAAACCTAGACCTGGGCGCTCAGAGAGTGCAGCTGGTCCTCAGGAACAACGCTTTCTCCAGGCAGAGAAACCTGAAACGTCTGGTTCTAGGATCCAACAGGGGACTGGTGTTGGAGCCCAGGTCCTTCACAGGGCTGCTCAGACTACAGCTCCTCTATTTGGATTACTGCAATCTGAATGACTCCATACTGGAAGGCAGCTATCTGCAAAGTCTCTGGTCCTTGCAACAACTCGATCTCTCCTATAACCAAATAGAGAGACTGCGACCTGGTCCCTTCTTCAGACGGTTGAGGAAGTTTACGGAGCTGAAGCTCAAACTGAATCAGATTAAGAGTTTGTGTGAGGGGGATCTTGACAATTTTCAGGGGAAACATTTCCAATACTTCAGTCTGGAATCCAACAAGTTGAACTCCATGTATAGTGGGAATTTTGAATGGGAAAAATGTGGAAATCCTTTTGGAAAGATGAGTTTTAATATGCTGGACCTGTCTTCCAATGGTTTCTCTGTGAACATGTCCCGTCTGTTTTTCCGGGCCATAAAGGGGACTCCCATCTCTTACCTTAAATTCTCTGGACACATCGGCAAAGGCTTTTCATTCAGAAACCTCCCAGATCCTGATGAAAGCACCTTTGAAAGCCTCGCGGACAGCATGATTGAAACTTTGGACCTCTCAGCGAACAGGATATTTGCCTTGCAGCGCGCTGTTTTTAGTCCTTTAAAACATGCCATAATCATCGACGTTTCATCCAACAAAATCAACGTGATTGACAGGAATGCCTTCGACGGTCTCCAGGGACATTTACAAATGCTCAATCTGTCCTTCAACCTCCTCGGGGAAATACATTCCCACACCTTCACCAATCTGACGGACCTTCGACTGCTGGATTTGTCCCACAACCACATTGGTAATCTGGGATACGAAGCGTTCCGGGATCTTCCAAACTTACGTGCTTTGTACTTAACAGGAAACGCATTGCGAAACTTGGGTTTTCCAGCATCTCTGCCTAACTTAGATCTACTTCTTCTTGGCGACAATCGGTTGGAAGTGATAAGTAATATCAAGAAACTGGGCAGGAACAGTTACTTTGTGGACATTTCCGGAAACCGATTGACAAATCTGGAGGACTATTTCGACATCTTGTCCAACTTCACTCGTCTGAAGTATTTCTACTTCGGCGGTAACTTCATCAAGTGGTGCTCGCTGAATCACGACTACGTAGTGCCTATGAATAATAGTTTACAGGTGTTGGAACTTCAGGACAGTTCCCTGCAGACGATCTGGGCCGAGGGGAAGTGCCTCCACCTGTTTGAGCGCCTGAAGAACCTGCTCCAGCTCAACCTGAGCTCCAACTCTCTGGCCTCCCTCCCGCCCGGGGTTTTCAGCAGCCTCAGCTCGGTCACGGAGATCGACCTGTCCGACAACGCCTTGACCTTCCTGCCGCCCGACGTCTTCCCCGCCAGCCTGGTCAGACTCAGCCTGGCGGGGAACTTCCTGGCCACCCCGGACCCGGCCGCCTTCCTCTCTCTCCGTGTCCTCAACCTGGAGGAAAACCGCTTCCACTGCGACTGCCACCTGGAGCCTTTCCTGCGGTGGATCAACCAGACGAACAGAACCCACGTGAGCCGACTCGAGACGTACAGATGCGAGTTCCCCGTCGCCGTCCGCAACCTCCCTCTGATGAACTACTCCGCCGTGGTGGAGCCGTGCGAGATGGACGATGAGAAGACCATCCAGGGGCTCAGGATCTCCCTCTTCATCCTCTCCTCTCTCCTGGTCAGCACCCTCGTCCTGGGCATCTTCGTTTACGCCCGTCTTCGAGGATGCATATTCGTCGTCTACAAAAAGATCGTGGGTAGAGTCCTGGAGGGCCCGAAACCAGCGCCCCCCGCGGACGAGGCGCAGTACGACGTCTTCCTCTGCTTCAGCACCAACGACTACAGGTGGGTGGAGAGCGCTTTGCTGGAGAAGCTGGACAATCAGTTTTCAGAGGAGAACATCTTAAGCTGCTGTTTTGAGGCCAGAGACTTCCTGCCCGGACAGGACCACCTGTCCAACATCAGAGACGCCATCTGGAGCAGCAGGAAGACCGTGTGCATCGTCTCCAAGGAGTTCCTCAAAGGTGCGTTTAGAGGTTCCCTAGATGTGTTTCCATCACCTCTAGAAAAGCACAAAACCTAAATACTGCAATAGATTTATTGCCCAGGTGTAATGGATTAACTTATTCGCAAGTGAGGAGACTGAACCTTTTCTAAATCTAATAAAAAAAGTTGGAAACACAAAATGTCATAGAAGTCCATCTCCTCTAAGTGGAGTCAAAGTGGAGGGCTGAGATTTTGTGAGAATTATGGGGTGTCGAGAAAAGAGTTAGTAAAGATCATAAATCTTCCTCACAAGCCACCCTTCAGTGGAAACACCTGTGAGTGGGAGTTGCACTTCATTCATCAAAAGTTCTAGAAATGTTGCTTTTGTTTAGCAAAGAAATGGAATGGAAACAAAGCTATTTAACTTGATAGAAACTGTATTGATCCCTCTGGGAGATTCCCATCTGGAAACACAGGTTCCAATAATTAAACTATTAATGTTACTAAGGCTACTGGTAACACAGGCTACACAGATCAGGTCAGTCCAGGTTTCACATATCTACCAATCCAGCTGCTGATGAGGTGTAACTTATCGCTTTGCTATCTTCGGTCTCTCAGAGAGAGAGAAACACTTTTCCCTCTCACTGACTCCTCTCTCTCCTCAGACGGCTGGTGCTTGGAGGCGTTCAGCTTGGCCCAGGGCCGGATGCTGGAGAAGCTCAAAGACGTGCTCATAATGCTGGTCGTAGGGAAGGTGCACACTGAACCATTTGTCTTTCGCCCTTCGTCTCGAAGGTTTAGGATTTGTTTTTGTGCGTACAGTAGATATGTGGGAAAAGTTGCTTCTCCCATGTCCCAAGAAGATCCAAACCAAATTAGAGGCACATTAGGGCAGGACCTGAGGCTATTCTGGTAATGAAGAGCCCGGGGGGGAAGTGCAGAGTTGGCAGAGATCACCATGTGACAACTTCCATTTCATCACATTACACTAGGGAACATAAATGTTGTAAATGTTGGTCTTGGATTTTAACATGAATTGTTATCCATCAACTCTGGTTACCGAGATGTGATATAACTCCTGTTATACATGATCTGTGTCACATTTTCCATTAGTTTTGAAGAGTAAACTCTCTTAAACTCCCTTAAATGCCAACCTTCCCAGTTGTGGTAGTACAGATGCTTTACCAATATGTGTCAAGCATCTAGGATTGTAACAACCAAAGTGCCTCAGAAATGTGAGATAGTGTCCTCGTCTACGCCTTCAGGTGGCTCACTACCAGCTGATGAAGTTCAGCGCAGTGAGAGCGTTCGTCCAGAAGAGGGAGTACCTGGTGTGGCCCGAGGACCCTCAGGACCTGGGCTGGTTCTACGAGCAGCTCGTCTCTCGGATCCTCAGAGACAGGAAGGTGAAGGAGGCCCGGGCCGAGGGCGACGCTGGGCCTGCACAGCCAGACTTAAAACCTGACGAGAACCTGGAGCTCCAGGACATCAGACCTGCTGCTGCCGAGTGAAAGTGAAGAAACTGGTGTCAACAGTGAGTGAAGACTCAGAGCTCCTCAGCAGGACAGAGGAGGAGGAAGTTCATCATTAGCCTGAGGCTAATTTACTCACTTTTTATGAATGAAAAAAGAAAACTGTGTTTTTATGGACATTTTCCATTTATATTTGACTCATTTTTACATTATTCATTCTGCTTACACAGCTGGTACAAAATGATTAATAACTTCTATTGACAGTGATTGGCTTCTGTGCAGGAATCAAAGCTAGAGCAGAGTGAAATGAAGAGGAAGTTTCAGGCTTTTTCTTCTGTTTTTTTTTTACTTTTCAGAACATCTGCGGTTGAGGGTTTGAGTAACGGTCACGTTGGTCGTTTCATCATCGCTGCTCTCGATGACTCCACAGTCTCTGCTCACACTGATTTGCAGATTTCTGCAGATTGTTTGATCAATATGTTCATATGACAGTTACATATCCTATGGGTAATGAGTGACCATAGAGTCCAGTTGGTTTCAGTTGTCATAACCAAACAAACCGGAGAACTCAGGCTTTTGACATATCCTCAATCTGTGTATGGTAGTAGTGTGTCACACACCAGAACCAAACTGTAACAAACTGTACAATTGTTAAAAGAAGATACAAGATGTACAAGATGTTTTCTATATCATTTTTATAACATATTTTCCTATTATATCAATTATCTCAAGTGTGGAAAATGCTTTAACAATGATGCAAATATCTAGATTTTTAATCCATTCATAATATTTTTGTTTCCTTTCTTTCTTGTTTTTGCAGAATTGTTCATAATTGTTCTAATCTCTGCTCCTTACATGTAATTATTGAAATCCTGAGAATTCACTGAAAACTTTGTCTTCAGACCATCTCTCTATGTGCCGTCCTGGCCACTAGATGGCGAGTCGTGTCTGCTTATAGCCGGCTCCTCAGGCTCAGTGAGAACAGCTCAGTGTTGCTATTGTTACTGTTGTCATTACTGTTGTTGTTGGACGTGTCCTTCATTCTGAAGCCCTCTGGCTGGTCGAGGCCCTCTGATAGCTGCTGGGTGTGTCACCTCTAGTCCTCAGAAGCTCCCCGTCCCTCCGAAGCTCCGCTCCGCCGGGGGATGAGACGAAGGTCCCGGAGGTCAGGCGGTTTCCTCTCGTCTGAGGACGTGTGTCTGAAAACAGGAAGCCACTGGGCAGAGCAGAGCTTCCGTCCCGCTGGCCCGGCCGCCTGCATCCTCCCCTGGCTTTATGAGCCAGCTGTTCCCCACATTACAGCCTCCCGCCGCACCATGCACTGTGGACAGTCCATTAATCTGGACACAGTGCAACATTCACATCTGGCAGCTGACATTTACTCTTACCAGCACCGAGCCTTTCACATGCTGCCAGTCACCTAAATAACCTGGTGGCTCACCATTTGGTTATAGTTATTAAAGTTCTCCGAAAATCCTCAGAATTACTTAAAAATGTAATGTCAAGTGGCTCCTTTCAACTGTGTTAAGTAACTCCGAAAATACTCAATATCTTAGTCGTGACTCAATGACTTTAGATAACTATTGTGTATGTCTAGCCAATTACAACCAATCTATCTATCTATCTATCTATCTATCTATCTATCTATCTATCTATCTATCTATCTATCTATCTATCTATCTATCTATCTATCTATCTATCTATCTATCTATCTATCTATCTATCTATCTATCTATCTATCTATCCATCCATCCATCCATCCATCCATCCATCCATCCATCCATCCATCCATCCATCCATCCATCCATCCATCCATCCATCCATCTATCCATCTATCTATCTATCTATCTATCTATCTATCTATCTATCTATCTATCTATCTATCTATCTATCTATCTATCTATCTATCTATCTATCTATCTATCTATCTATCTATCTATCTATCTATCTATCTATCTATCTATCTATCTACCTACCTACCTACCTACCTATATATATGGAGATGCAAGAAGCCTGGAGGCTTGAAATATATTATATTTACATATTATAATGAAAACATTTGTGATAAATCCATTCATCTTCCTCTTTAACCTTTAATGACTTGATTGAAAGAGAAAAACCTTAATATCGCTACACATTCTTCTTCTTCTAGTCTTTTTTTTTGGCTTTTGCCACAGGTTTAAGCAGTACTTGTTTTCCCTCAGAAAAGTTTCTTATTTTCCTCCCTGCATTTCCTGTTTTAGTCCTGTTCCTGTGATCATGTGAGGGCAAATGGAGCCAGGAAACACAGTGTGCACGTATCAAAGCAGGCAGCCGGGGCTTACACTACCTGCAGACGTTGCTCTAGTTTTATGACCAAACCATTAACTGTGTTGGGAAAGATGAAAGTGAATTTCTGGTTTGCAACAAGCTGGAAAGATTGGTGCTCAGTGTGTGTGTGTGTGTGTAGCCACCAGTGTTTAGCTGGTACACACACACACTCACACTCACACTCACACACACACACAGTCATTTTTCATGGAGACCACAGTCATAACCACAGCCTGCCTAACCCTAACTTAACATACACGCTTTTAAAGTGTCCAGATGCTTTCCATGTGACTGTGCAACATATACAATACTCTCCAACTCCTTTGTTGTGTTTCATAGATTGACATTGATCAAATCGATAACTCTTTAAACAAATCTAATTATAACCCAACTCTCAAATTCATCAAATACAAACCTGCCTACATTTCTTTTTCAACTGAAAGATGCTAGATAGATGCTAACATGTTACATCTATATTAGGGTTTTTGTTTGTTTCAGGGCTCCATTTATTATTGATTAGGTTAACAAAAACACATCGTCTTCTCCTGCTTCCGCTGATCCACTGGAGGAAGAAGGGAAACCTGTCTGACTTCCATAAATCTGGACCGGTCCAGCTCCTCCACCGAAATCTAATTTGAAAAGTGGAAGCAAATGTTTGCCTTGTAAACAAGCTCTCCAGCTCCGCGGCCTCTTCACAGTTATTTCAGGCCTGCAGAATATACTTAGAACAGACACACATGCTTCTGAGATTCTCCCTCGCAGGGAGGCGTAATAAGCCCGGCCCCGTGGCCATAGCTAATATTTAACCTCTGTTTAAGCAAATATAATTACAGGGATGCTCACGCAGGGCTGAGGAGGATCTGCTGAGGGAGGCAGACGCATCTTCACTGGGAGGAGGAGGAGGAGGAGGAGGAGGAGGAGAGAGGGTGACACAGACACATCTCTGTGAACCCAAAATAAGATCCTCCTCCATCACAGAGGCGTGTGTGGCTTGTTTGTTTGTTTGTTTGTTTGTTGGTGTGAGTTTGTTCTGGGGTTAAGGGGCGTGACAGGGACGAGGGGGGGAGCAGAGGAGCAGGGGAGTTGGAGCTCTGGTCGGGTACTTTTCCTTCACCTCAGCCAGGGGGAAATGTTCTGAAGCATCGCCATCCGCCCTTCATCCCACACAGCCAAGGTCGTGTCAGAAAAGAAACAGCTTTTAGAGTCGAAACCGACGCCTACAGTAGGGCTGGGATTGGTTCATCCTGTTTCAGTGGAAAAGTGTGAGAATGAAATCTGCATCTAAATCCAGACCTGATCCAGACCTAAGGCCACAGGTGAAGGTCAGGAATTCAGGTTGATCAGAATCTAATCGGTTATTTCATAGATAGACGTGCTACAACTGCCAGGAGCAAAAGCTGGTAGCTCTTTTTTGAACTTTTACTTGATTTTTGTTTTATTCTTTTTCCATTTTTGTCATGTTTTGTCAGCAATTTTGTGAGGAGAGGAGAGTTTCTTCTGGAGAGGGGCTTCTATCACCTGGAGGATGTTTTCAGCCCGTTTCAGCTCAGATGAAGACGTGTTTTTGTGATCGTGGCTGGTACAAAGCTGGAGGTTTGAAAGTGGAGATGTGGCTTCTTTCTGCCTCAGAGTGATGAGACCATCTTCCATGTGGAGTTCTCCAACAATTCCCTGAGGAGGATCCAGCATCCTGGGAGACACCTTTAACAAACAGTGGCTTATAAAAATAAAAGTCCATCCAGGTGGATGTCTCACAGGAAGCTGCTCACTTCCACTAGAACAACACTAGAAACAAGCACAGTCGCTCCTTTGTGCTTCTCTCCATCCCCACCACCTCAGCTTTAGACACTCTGGAGAAGTGGATGTAATACACTGTGCTATGGCTCCTACCTGTACTAGCACCTGTATGACCTAACAAGTTGTTTATCATTATTTAATATGGACACTTGGTTCGCCTGATGCCATCTAACGTGACCTGTAAAAATGTCCTCTGCTGTAAACTCACCTGCACTTTAGAGGACATGTAATGAATCAAGGATGATGATGAGGTGTCAAAGCAACCTTGGGAGAGAGGGAGAGAGAGAGAAACAAAGAGAGAGAGTGAGAGAAGAGAGATTTGGCTCTGAGATTCCACAACAAACTGCATTGAGGTGTCGGATCTCTGGAGAAACAGCTGGCCGGATTGTGATCCAGATGTGCGACTATAGGACTTTTATACAGCCAAAGAAAGATGACAAACTTTTAGCTTTTATAGCTTTTCACAGGACTGTCAGGAGGTAGAGAGAGAGGGAGAGAGAGAGGTGGAGACTTCCTTTGGAGCCGAGCTCTGAGGGGAACAGGTGTTCCCCGCACTTGCTTGGGATGGATTTAGTCAGAGACAGAGAGGGAGAGTGTGAGGAGTGAGGGATGAAACAGGAGGGATATTATGTTAACGTCTGTCACCTGTTCAGACAGACGGCTCAATGAGGAACAGAGGAGCTCCTCAGGCTGCCAGACAGCTGGAAGGAGTTCAAGGTGCACACTGGTCTACTGACACTCGGGGTGTTGGACACAAGATTCCCATCTACTCACACACACACACACACACAGATGAGAGCAGCTACCAAAAAAAGACGTCATAGCAAGAGATATTGAGGCTCATTAGACCAGGCAGTCTTCTATGTTCTACATTCTTGAGCTCGAGTCTGGTGATTCTCCTCCAACCTCTGGTATCAATAAGCAACTATAGATGGTTGTGTGTGGAAATCTCAGTAGTTTCTGAAATACTAAAGTCTATATGTCAGGCCCTCTCTCTGAATTATGCACGTTTTCAGGCTGAAATAAGACTTTTTACAGAAGATTAAGAAGCAAAGCTGCTGGATCCAGATGTTCAGACTGAGGTCAGTTTGATAAACACTGGATATGTGTGTGATTCAGGACCACATAAGAAAAATGTCCTGATCATTTATAGGCAAAAACATAGGCTTGAATCACCTTTCTTCATCAGTCTGATGCCCAGTCTGAGCTTGAGTGGATCGTCTTGACCACGTCCAGATGCCTAAACGTATTAATCAGAATTAATTAAAAAAAAATACATGTATATCAATCATTGAGACTGGAGCCAATATGTAAATCATAGATAGGAGATAGGATAGGAGAAGAGGCAGGTTTTGCTCCAAAGCTGCTCTGGAAATACCTCCCTGGCAACATCCATAACAACCCATTCAAAGTATAGATTTGTGAGACGAGCGAAGCTGCTCGTCTCCCTGTCATTAACGCCGTCTGCCTCGGCGGGGCCTCGCAGTGAAATGAGCCGTCCGACACGTACGCTTTCACTACCCGGTCCTGCTCTTTCTGGGAGCCGGGCTGGAGGAGGGAGGAACTGGGCTACCTGGGAGTGTGCGAGTCCTTAGAAATGCTGGAGAGGAACCAGGAGCTGCGGCTCTGAAAGGATCACAGAGCGGGTAATAAAACCTGATGATTGTTCTGTGTAAACGCAGGTCGGGCCGGCCCAGCCCGGCTCAGACCCAGTCAGTCACCTGGGGCCAGGTGTAACAGATAGCAGCCGAGGCGCCAGCCAGAGACAATGAAACAGGTGTACACAGTTAAGACGAGAGACACACCCTCCGCCCTGACACAGCCTCATCTCGTTTTATGTGTGTGTGTGTGTGTTTAACCCTGTGAGAGCCACAGCTGTACTATTACAATCCCCTTGAATAAAAAGTCCACATTTACATAGTCCTATTGTTTGTCCTCACAATGTTAATGGACAGGAAGTGAGTTCATAACATAACTTACTATCTGCAAGTTTCTGTAAGATTGAAGTAAAACTTGTGACATTTGTTGTGGGTTTGTTATATTGTCATAGATGTTAAGGTATTCTGGATAACAGATACTTTTGCTTTTATACTTTCATATTGCAATATTACTCAGAGAAATGTGAAAACTAGTAGTAGTAGTCTTATTCTTTTCATCCGTATGTGGGTGTTAGAGGGTTAAAGCAGACAAAAGCCGAGTAGAAAGGCGCGTATGAGACAGCAGGACAACAGTGATAAAAAAGACTTTTTAATCATACAGTACATCTGAGGCATGTGGCGACTTGAACACGACCAGAGCACACTGAGAATCAAACACCAGCTCCCACCAATACGAAAAGAAACGTGTCGGGCAACAACTTTTCTTTTTCCTTTCTTTTGTTTCGTTTTTTTTGTCTCAATCCGCTTGTAAAACGTGGCACGTTTCTGTTACACACCTGACACGACACGTATCGACAAAAGCACGATATCACAATACAGATACTGTACGACTCCACGTCGGTGCAAATGGCAAATGCTGTGTAACACTCGAGTCCTGCAAAAGGTTTCATGGTGGCGTCTCCGTGGAAACGACCGTAACCCCCCCCCCCCCTCCCCCTCCCCCTCCCCCACCCAGCCACAACACAATGGTAGAGCTTTCACAATATAGTGCACGTTTCACTGTAAAATCAAACACGATCTGGCACATGGAGACCTGGCGAGTACAAGGAACACGTAAACAGGATACAATGAGTCGAGTCGAAGCTGTTTTCATGAGACACATTGAGGCACTTGGTCGACAAACACGTCACAAAGCTCGTTTGATTGCACAGCTATATCGAATGTGTCATTCCTTTTTGTTGTTTTTATTTCATTTTTTGGACGGGGGAGGGACGTTTTGGCCTGTTTTGTGGTGGTCCGAGCTCCTAAAAACGCCCGTCTACGGTCAACATAAGCTTTCACAGGAGGGGTTGGTGTGTGCTGCGATAGGAGGCACGCTGGTTTCTGTTTTTGGCACGTTAAACTCGGACACTGAATTGCACTTGACTTTCAACGTCCTGTTGAAGCAGTAGAGTTTCTTTGGGGAGGCGGAGGACGCGCGCTGCCTCTTGGAGCTCCGCTTGCACTTCCTGACGCCGTCGTCCCGTGTGGCGGGGCCGCGCTCGGCCCTCCTCTCCTGGCCGCCGGCGGCCCTGCAACACGCCTCAGTCTGTGTCGTTGCTGTCGTACCTGCCGCCGCGACCGACACCTGTCCCGGAGTCTGCGGCTGCTGGGGGGCGGGGCTACTGCTGCTGTCCGGGCCGACTTCCTGTCTGTGTTCGCCGTCCTGGCCCACAGGCAGAGGGCTGGGGGCGGAGTTAGGGCTGGGGGCGGAGCCAGCGTCCTGCGCCCGGGCCTCCCTGGCCGTGTGGACGCAGTACTTCCTGAGATGGCAGCTGTGGGGGGCGGGGCCAGGCCGGGGGGGGCCGGCGCCGGCTCGGCCCTGGGAGCAGTGGTGGAAGTGGGCGGGGGGGGCAGTGGACGTAGTGCATGCGGCATTCTACGTGGGCGTAGACCGGCTCCAGGGCCGGAGCCGCGCTCTGCTTGGTGGGCGGGGCGTTTCCTGAGAGGGGGAGGAGCTGCGGGGTCGGAGGGGTGGGGGAGGGGCCTTCCTGGGAGTGGGGGGGCCACTGCTGCTGGGTGGTTGGAGGAGGGTCTCCGCACGTGCAGTTGGTGTTGTGGGAGTACTGGCACCTGGCCGGGGAGCCGAGCGCCGCCAGGAGCCCGTTCTCGGGCCCCGCCCTCCCCAGGTCGGGGGCCGGGCCCCGGTAGTGGATGTGCGGGTAGGAGCCGGCGTGGTGGAGGTGGTGGTGGTGGTGGGGCGGCAGGCCGTTGAACAGCGGCGTGCACAGCTCGGCCGCCTCCTCCCTGGGCTTGTCCTCGCTCTTCTGGGCGGACGCCAGCGGCTCCAGCTCGTAGTGCTCGCCCTCGCCGCCCCGCCCCTCCAGCTGGTACTTCCCCTTGGCGGGCGGCGAGGCGGGGCCCCGCGGCGGCGGCGTCCCCTCCGAGAACACGCGGCACTGCAGCTTCTTGGGCAGCGGGATCTGGCCGCAGGTGCCCTGGGGCCCCAGGCAGCGGCACATGCACTGGAAGAAGAAGGTGGCGAAGGCCCAGCTGATGCACATGATGAGCATCATGAAGGTGCCCAGCTGCGTGTAGGCCAGCACGGTGGACGGCATCATCATGGCGCCCGCCACGAAGGTGGTGAGCGCCGCCATGGCGATGGCCGAGCCCATGCGGCTCAGCGAGAAGATGACCTTGCCCTCGCGGTCGGGCTCCGGGGCCAGGCGGTACGCCACGCCGTAGTGCACGGCGAAGTCCACGGACAGACCCACGGCCACGGAGATGGTGACGGACTCCAGCACGTTGAGCTCCCAGCCCAGCAGCACCAGCGAGCCCACCGTCACGAAGATGGTGCCGGCGATGGACACGATGGCGTACAGGCTGATGATGACGTTCCAGGTGGTGAGCAGCATGACGCTGAAGGCCACCGCCACCGACAGCGCCATGGACACCAGGGTGCCGTCCGACAGGCTGTCCTGCAGGTCGTAGAACTCCAGGTTGCTGATGAACCAGCCGTGGCTGAGGCCGGCCGGGGCGAAGCGCAGCTCCTCGCTGATCCACGCGTCCACCTGAGGCACAGAGGCGGGGTTAGCTCAGGTTAGTGTCACCCCAATAGGGATAGGGAGACAATGAAAACTTCCTTTTACGTCACAGATTTCCACCCTTTCATGACTTAATGACTTCATGGCAGCTAGACTTGAAGTAGCCTGCTCAAAAACGTGGCTCATCAAAGTTTATTCTGGAACTAAGTGGTAACTGAAGAGATACAGCTACACACATCCAGCCTCAAATGATCGAATCAGAACCAGAGGAGGAACCAGAGACTGACTAAGAGCCAGGGGCGGCCCTCTGAGGTTTCTTTAGCTGCTTTTCTAAATCCAGAATCTAGGTTTTTAACTCTATATGCCCTTCAGAGCAACATGCAGGGAGGGGGGGGGGGGGGGGGGGGGGGGGGGGGGGGGTGGGGGGGGGGGGGGGGGGGGGGTCCACCCTCGCGTAGAACTGGTACATCTTCTCGTAGGCCAGCGTGAAGAGGTAGGTGCTCTGGAACTCCAGCACGATGGCCCTGATGGTGTCGTTGATGTCGAAGCGCGGCCCGGGCGTCTTGCTGTCCAGGTGGTAGTTGGTGCTGCGGTCCAGCTCCATGATGGCTCTCTTGATGCACAGCTCGAACACGTCCTGCTTGTAGGGGAAGGTGGACTGACTGCAGCAGGGGTAGACCGAGGCCTCCTCACAGTCCTGGTTCTCCATCCACTGAGGGCAGAAGCAATAAAACAGTGGTATGGATGTCCAGCTTCTTCACACATACATCACAGAAAGTTTTGATAACAGACTTGATGAGAATTACACGAACTAACCACTCTGCATGTAGCAGCTGCACTTTATCAAAACTTTGGAAATATCACTTTCATTTAGATGTTACGCAATTATTATGGTATTTGAAAAATACAATAGAAACTTAAATAATGCATATATTTTTCCTTAAATTTCACAGAATATTAATGCTATTTCCTTTACTTCGAATGTAAGTGGTTTTCTACCTCAACCTGAACTGAATTCATGTCATTCTCAATAAATTCCTGAAAATAACAACAGGCAGATGTTTCCTCTGCATCTCTGTGGCACGGACCTGCTTGAAGGTCTCGATGAAGCAGCTGGTGAAGTCCTGCTCGTCGGACTGGAAGACGAAGCTCTGGTTCCGGAGCTTCTGGCAGAAGTTGAGGATCCAGAGCTGCGAGGCGGGGCTGGCGATGTTGAAGCCGCTGTCCAGCATCAGCTTGCCCTTGTTCTTGGGGTTGAGCGGGTCGCCGTTGTCCACGGGCGTCACGCCCCAGATGATGGTGATGGGCATGTGCAGGTCCTCGCCGTGGTGCACCCG
This sequence comes from Karalla daura, assembly GCA_029224185.1. NCBI lineage: Eukaryota > Metazoa > Chordata > Actinopteri > Chaetodontiformes > Leiognathidae > Karalla > Karalla daura. Next base: position 16,753,881 of record CM055206.1, on the reverse strand, counting down.
CTCGAACATGAACAGCTTCTTGTACTCGGCGTCGTAGCGCTCGAACGGGTGCGAGGAGCGGAACACCTGGAACTCGGCCAGCTCCAGCGAGGGCAGCTTCATCTTGGGGTTGACGCAGACCACGTAGGCCCCGCCCACCGTCAGGGCCAGGAACCAGAGCAGCCACAGGTAGCGCAGCTTGATGACCACGCAGGGCAGCACCTTCTCGAAGAAGATCCTGGACACCTCGGACACGGCGAACAGGCACTTGTTGGCCTTCTGGAAGAGCGCGGCCCAGACGGCCCGGCCGCAGCAGCCCGCCCCCTGGTGGCGGTGATGGGGCGGGGGCGGGGGGAGGGGGGCGGCGGCTTGGAGCAGGGGAAGGCGCTGGGCAGGTAGCGCTCGTGCAGCACCACCACGGCCGGCAGCCACGTCACCATCAGGATGTAGTTGACCAGGATGGCGGTGCCGGCGTAGACGCCGAAGCAGCGGATGGCGGTGATGTTGCTGACGTAGTTGGCGTAGAAGGCGGCGGCGGTGGTGAAGCTGGTGACGAACATGGACAGGGCGGCGTGCTGCAGCGTCACCGCCACCGTCTCCGCCAGCTCGGCGTGCGGCTTGTCGAACTTGGTGTAGTTCCACACGTCGCACAGCACGAAGGCGTCGTCGGCGCCGATGCCCACCAGGATGATGAGGGCGGTGAGGTTCATGAAGGGGAAGAACTCGAAGTTGAAGACCATGCGGTACAGGAAGTAGGACACGATGAGCGAGCTGATGATGGCGATGATGGTCATGAGCGTGATGAAGACGGAGCGCGTGTACACGCACATCACCAGCAGCACGATGACGATGGCGATGGCCGGGTACACCGTGTCCGTCAGCAGGTAGTCCTGGAACAGGTCGTGCTTGATGCCGAACTCGATGCCCGTCACCGTGGTGACGCCGTCCGAGGCGTTCCAGTTCTCAAAGTTGTCCAGGTAGATGTTCATCATGGACTCGCCCTTCTCGGTGGGGGAGAAGAGCATGCTGTACTTGAGCACGGGCGGGGGGTGCTCCAGGCTCTTGGGGCTCAGGAAGTCCTTGTCCACCAGGAAGTGGAGGATCTGGTACACGGCGTTGTACTTGGTGCACTTGCGCGGCACGCTGGCGCACTTGAGCTGGTCCTTGCGGCGCAGCGCCATGTCCCAGCAGTCGGGCCCCAGGGTGCCGTTGTGTAGAACTTGGCGCAGGAGCGCAGGATCTTGAGCGTGTGAGGACACGTCGCGCTCGGTGATCTTCTGGCAGGAGACGAGCGGTTGGTGATGACGGCGATGTAGTTACCCAGCGTCCAGCTCGGGCAGCAGGAGGCGTCGTTGGTACGCTGGCAACAGGCTCCAGTAGTCACGATGGGAGCGGACCTCGAGGGGAGGAGGAGAGGGGAGGGGAGGAGGAGAGAGGGGAGGAGGTGGGGGGAGAGGAGGAGAGAGAGGAGGTGAGAGAGAGGAGATGGAGAGGGGAAGAGGTGAGAGGAGAGGAGGGGAGGGGAGAGGAAGGGAGGCGAGGGGAGGGGAGGGGAGGGGAGAGGGGAGGAGGTTGAGAGGAGAGGAGATGAGGGGAGGAGGGGAGGAGGGAGAGGGGAAGGGGCGAAGGAGAGGAGAGGGGAGGAGAGGAGGTGAGAGGAGAGGAGGGGGAGGGGAGAGGAGAGGGGAGGAGGTGAGAGGTAGAGAAGAGGAGGGGAGGAGAGGAGGGGAGGAGATGAGGAAGAGGGGAGGGGAGGAGGTGAGAGGAATGAGGGGAGGAGGGGAGGAGGAGAGGGGAAGAGGGGAGAAGGAGAGGAGAGGGGAGGAGAGGAGGGGAGGGGGAGAGGAGAGGGGAAGAGGTGAGAGGAGAGGAGAGGAGAGGAGGAGAGGGGAGGGGAGCGGAGGAGAGGAGAGGAGAGGGAGGAGGGGAGAGGAGAGGAGAGGGGAGAAGGGTCGGAAACAGGGTAAATGACAGGACTAAAAGGTCCTCAGAACCATGAAATTATCGTAATGTGTTTACTCGATTTAAAAGTTTATCAGGAAAACGTGATGGAAACGCTTCCTGTTTACACGTCTGGTCGGTCACATGACCAGCTTCCGTCCAATGAGATTGACTTTAATTATTACTAATCAAAACAAAGTAAATAGCAACATGGAAATGCATTCTGCCTCGGATGTCCATCTCCCTCAGAGCAGAGTCTCAGGGGAGGAGATTTTCTGGAAACTAACAGGATGCCACTCAGACTCTGACAGAGAGTTACAGCTGACGTGCAGAGCACACCTGCACACGCCACTGCACTCCATCGACATTTCAGACACTTCTCTTTCTCAGTGATGGAAAGGCAGCTTGTGCAGAGCACGTACCCTGGTGTTGTCCAGGTTGCACATGGACTTGATGGCCTGGATGCTCCACAGGTTTCTTCCCTCGGCTGATTGCGAAACACCAGCCTGGAGTAACTGTCGCCTGGATAAATAAAGAGTTTTATTACTGATGATGGAAAAAACCTCTTTCCTGAATTTATACAAGTTAGGAAACATGAGACCGAGACAAATCCACCATCTGTCTAGACAGAGTTCTCAAGGCTGAAAAATGCTTTCAGCAAACCCACTGGAAACACACACTCACACACACACACACACACACACACACACACACACAGAGGTCGGACCCTCACCTGGAACATCGCAGAAGAACTCTTTGCTGAAGTCCCACTTCGGCCTGCCGCTTGTCCTCGGTCGAAGTGCTCTCAGGCCACCTGGCTCCTGGTGGCTGCAGACACAGACACGACTCACTCAGTCTCATCATCACATCACTTACTTCCTGTTCACTACTTCCTGTTCACTACTTCCTGTTCATGCTCGCTCAGTTGTGGTTACTCTGCGTATTTCTGTCTCCATCGTCTTGTTGGACATCCTGATTTTGGCTGAGCTGCAGTGTGTTGAAAGGTTTTATAGTGCTTGTATAGTTTTTGATGACCTTTTTATTTATCATTTTATAGTTTTCAGCACTTTTCATTGATAATGCTCTATAAAGTTTATTATCACCATGATGACCCGGATTGTTTTGTGTTGTGGAGAGTTTTTAGGCATTTGAATGCCACTATTTCCCCTCAGGGGATGAATAAGCACGTCTTATTCTTATAATCAGTATGAGTCTTTTAAGCGATGTTTTGTTGATGCTCTGCTTTGAGCTCAGTCAAATCAAACCCCCCCCCCGACCCCCCCGAGGAGCAGACAGTACCACCACTCATCATCCCCACCCGGAGAAACAAAGGACCCCTGTCCTGTCTTCTCCAGCCTCTAATCCCTGAGCAGTGGGCAGAGATGCTGGC
>CM055206.1:16738716-16750471 GCA_029224185.1 Karalla daura | reverse complement strand
CTGAGGTGTTTGACCTACACACACACACACACACACACACACACACACACACACACACACACACACACACACACAGGAGCACACACACAGGCTTGCAGGATCTATCTGGACTTCTCGTCAGCTCCTCCTGGGAGCAGCGGGGGAGAGTCTGGTATGCCGGGAGCAGCAGCAGCAGCAGCCGCCCTGGGTGGAGGGGAAGAGGAGGAGGAGGAGGAGGAGGAGGAGGAGGAGGAGGAGGAGGAGGAGGAGGAGGAGGAGGAGGAGGAGGAGGAGGAAGAGGAAGTGGGAGAATCAGATATGGCCACCTGAACTCAGCAGGGTGGCGGGAGATAAATGAGATGGGCTGGAGGGGTCAGAGGGGACGTGAGGGGAAGACGTGAAGGAGGAGAGGGACAAAGTGCCAGCAGATACCGGCATGTCTGCACATCTGCAGAAGGTCCTGGAACATCTGGACTGTCCAGCACTGAGGAGTTTGGACTTAAAATCTGCATTTTATCAGACTGTTTTCTGGGTTGATCTTTTAAGTTGTCAGAAAGTGGTGAAAATCTTTCACAGAAGCTTTTCCACCTTGTAGAACAGCTCCTCAGCTCAGGTCTTCAGATAACACTGATGCATGTTTCAGATGTTTCCTGCTGATGAGCGTCAGCTTCCAGCAGAGCTCAGTGATTGGCTGATCGTTTCAATCAGGCGTGCCGGAGCAGGAAACATCTACGACATGCAGGGAAAAGGTGCTTGAGGACCGGAGTTGTAGAGGACGAAAAACAAAAAAACTTTTTCTTAGAAAACATACTCAAAAAGCTTGCAGCTTTTCTTAGCCGGGCTAAAAATGTCTGTACGAGACTCTTGATTCTCCCTGTGACGATGGGCAGAGGCTGAGGACGAGCTCCTCTGAGGATGAGACGGTTCTCCTGCCAGAAAAGAAGTATGAACAGATAAATAAAAGCTGCAGAATCGAGAGATACGCTCTAAGCGAGCAGGCCGCACGGGGGGGGGGGTGGGGGTGGTGGGGGGGTCTGTTGTCGTTGTTTTTCGCCCTCTGTCAAAGTGAAATCTGAGGAATGTTATAATTAGTGGTAATGGGAGGCGCAAACGAAGCTAGGGCTATTGGCCAGGAATTTTCCCTGCTCAGGGGGAGGGTCGGAGGAGGGGCTGTAAATCCTCCTTTAAGGTTTCACTGGACGCACAAATATGACAGCCAGATGTCAAGTGGCACACACACACACACACACACACACACACACACACACACACACACACACACACACACACACACATACACACACACACACACACACAAGGACAGGCTTGGACTTTGAAAGTTTTCCCCAGCTCGGGTGATGATCTGAGAGAGAACTGTGACATGGTTCCCGACCGAGGCTGTTTTGGTATTCCGGCTCCGGGACACTCCTGGAATATTGAATTACTCTGGATTATAACAACATCCCTCGCTCTCCTGTAAGGTGGACTTTCCCCGTAGCGAACAGAGTCACCTTTGACCTGGTTTAAACCAACAATGCCTAACGCAAACCACATTTCCCCCCACTGGCCCTCTTTGAACTAGTAGCCAAGGGAAGATTGTGTGTTGCTAATGTGATTCTTCTCACTGCGCTCCCTTCTCCCGGCTCTCCATGTATGGCCCTGAACTGCAGACCTCAGGACACAGATACAGGCCCAAAATGGAGGAGACGAGTTATTGGAAATAGTTGGAATGGATTCATAAAAGCGCTTTCAGGCATATCTATTTGTCTACCGAAAGGTCTGTTTTGAATTTTTTGCTCTGCAGCGTTTCAGTCTCGATCCGTTTCAGCCAATTGGAAAGGAGCGCGGCATACCTGAGCGGGGCCATTTGGCCCCAGATTTTTAAACGATAAAGATGAGATAGACCAAGAATCCATCAAGTCGATAGCCATAATTTATGCGGCTCTCATAAAACTCAGGTGACCTTTTTCATAGCGTTTCTTTTTTTCTTCTTCTTTTTTTTTTTTTTTTTAGAGAGATGGATTCAAGATGTGGCGACTTTTGAGTTTTATTTCGGGGCTCGATCAAACCACCAGCCGGCCTAGGAGGGTTAGGAACATGCCAGGCGAGGGTGGAGGGGGGGTGGGGGATGGATGGGTGGGGGGGGGGTCAGTGGCGAGCGCCAGTTAAGAGGTGGTGTTGACGGATGTTCTCAGAGGCCTTAAATCCAGCAGGATGACAACCCATGGCGTCGGGTTTCCTCCCTGGCCCTCTGATCACACACACTCGTGACACCTCTAAAGCAAACTCAAGATGCAAGACTCTCTCTGGCCCTCTACGTCCACCTCTCCCTCTCCCTCTCTCTCTCTCTCCCCCCATCTCGTATTTTCATTCCCTCTCCCCCGGCCCTGAGTAACCTTTTAGTGTTATTCTATTTACCAGAGGGAGAGTGTTTCTGGATCACTGGGCTAATTAATAAGGTAAACACAGACCGCCAGCTGCTCACTCAGCAGCACGCTGACAGAGTGCAGGAGTGGAGGAGCAGCCTCTACCAGGACTGTGTGTGTGTACGGAGAGAGAGAGAGAGAGAGAGAGAGAGAGAGAGAGAGAGAGAGAGAGGGAAGAGGCTAAACGTGTTCAGGAATGTGGATGTGGATGCACTCGTTCCTCAGGGATCCGGGACACTGGTGTTGGGACAGGGAGAGTGAGAGGGATCACCATCATAGGAAGCTGGGCAGAGTCAGAGTCAACTCTCTACATGAATTGTCTTTTATGTACAGTTTGACAGTAGTAGTCAGATGGGAGCAGTTTGGGAACAAATGGCGCCTTCACTCCAGGATAGTCGGTTTGATTTCTCATCTCTGACCAGGAAGGAAGAGAGCGTGAGGAAGAGAAAACCCTTGGAGTTTTGAGACATTTTCCAACTTTTCCTCTCTTTAACCATAAGCTTACAAATGCGCTACACTCCACATCATACATCCTAGCACCCTCCCTCCAGGGTTCCTGCAATGGTCTGTTAGCATTTCCCACTGTAAATGACCCGCGACACTCACATTCGACTCTTCCCCAACAGAGGTTCAGGCGAGCGTTCACACCTGCCCAGAGGAAGCGGACTGTCCGAGGACATGAGCTCCAGACAGCTCTGTGGTGGGACTAGTTGACCCGTCTAGCCTTAAACCTCTGTTAACTCTCTCTGTTAACTTTAAACCTCTGTTAAACCTCTGTTAACCAGACAGACTCTTCTAACTTCACATTGTGAGTGTATTGCTATTAAGATGGTTAGGTGGAGTTTGTAATGCATTCTCATTATTGTTCCTCTAACTTACAATATTTACCACATGTTACTGGAGAACACAGAATGTAATGGATGATTTTCCTCATCTGTGTAGATGTGATGACATTTGAGCGTCTGTGTGTGTCTCTGCTATTGAACAGGAGTGTGTAAGAAGGGTTGAAAGTTCACAGACGTGTGTGTGTGTGTGTGTGTGTGTGTGTGTGTGTGTGTGTGTGTGTGTGTGTGTGTGTGTGTTTTGGAGGGGGAGGAGGGGAGCAGGAGGTGAAGAAGGTCCAGGCGGCCGGGGCTGCCATCCCAGCACCACCAGCAGCCCGGCCAGGCAGTAAAACACCTCGCTGGAGCTGATGAGCAGGTCCGAGGCTGAGCCTCTATTTACACGGAGACTCTGGAGGCTGATGCAGAATACAGAGGGGGGGGGGGCATTAACAGTCCCCCTCCGAAGTGAGCCGGAGAGCATGCTAGCAAGACTTTAACAAGACTGTAAATATCAAACAGGCCCCACAGGGAGGGAGTAGGGGGGGTTAGCAGTTAGCGGTTTGTGTCGGGGCAAACTGTTCGATAAGCAGCTGGAAGGTTTTGGAATGAAGTGTTTACATTTGCTTATATTCTCTCTGAGACGGACAGGGCCTCTTAATGAGCAGGTGACAAGTGGCTGTGTCTCACAGAAAGGCCTGAGAATGAATTAGGACGGGATTAACAGAGCAGCGACTCTCTAAACAAGTCATAAAGTCCCAACAGAGTAAACACCTTCATACCCACCAGTCAGCTGGTCAGGAAAGGTGCTCGACAGACTGTCTGAGAAAGTCAGAATCGTGTCTTCTAGAGACACGTCCCTCAGAGGACAGCATGTCAGGGCTGACCGGGGCAGTGGCACGGTGTGATTCACAGGGCATCATGTTTCTAACAGGCCTCCAATAAACACTGGAACAGGCCGGCGCTGTTTAAACAGCCAGTTTAGGCAGAGGTCAGCCGAGGACACTCTCCTCTCATTATCACAGAGAGAGCGACCAGAGGAGCCGGCCCCGGGCCCTACACACCCGACTGGAGGGGGGGCTCCTCAGGGGCTGATCCAGGGATTCGCCCTCTAGACCATGCTTTCCAGCACACGTTTACATATTTACAGATGTGTCCCACCTCTTTACAAACTTTAAATTACTTTACAGTGATGTAAAGTTTGAAAAACTCTCTCTAATGTATGGATAGGGCTCAAATATGAGCAAAAAAGTGAAGTTTGTGTCTAAGATCACGAAACAGTTCTTGCAAAATGCAGCGTTCAGTTTGCAGGTCAGAGATCACAGACCCCACCAAAAAAAAACCCTTGTAGCATCATCTACTCCAGTTTCAACACCTTCTCACCTCATCTTTGCTCCATCCATCTATTATCTTACGCAGCTAGGGGCGGTTTAGAGCCTGGAAATGTGTGTGTGATTTTGGACAAACTCCAAACAGAAATTCCCTCGAGTCCGAACAGGGAGTGGAGCCCAGGTCCAACCCCATCTTCATCCCACCTATCCAGACCTACAGTTGTTTGGTGTAACAGAGTTAGTCTATCTATATGTCCACAATCCAAGCCAAACAGCTTCATATACAATTTTAGGTTCACACCAAACAAGAAATTCCGAGTCGATTGATGGAATTTGTCACCTAAATCATATTTTCCTTCCACCGAAGCACAAAAACTGATCCCTCTGTGTGTGTTTTTTTTCTTCTCCAGTCTGCATGTGTGAATCTCTCCCCGGCTGCACCTGCTGCTCCCCTGAATTCCTGGGAGGTGAAATACGGGCGTGCATGAATTCCAGACGTTCAGGCGGGATTTCTGCACTGTAGCCAATAGTTACAAGCTGTCAGTCAGTGTGACGTCTTTATCGAGGCTTCTCCTCGCCTCCTCCTTATGGCTCCTGGAGCCATCTGACTCTGTGTGTGTGTGTGTGTGTGTGTGTGTGTGTGTGTGTGTGGAGCATCAGGGACAGAAACTTCTTCAGGGAGCCGGAGAGGCCTTTCTTTTTTTTGTAGTCAGTAAAAAAAAAAACCCCATTTAGGATTGATGGCATTAAAACTGTAGCTCTTTATGAGGTTTGTACAACTACAAGGCGAAATATGGTCCCTAACGGGTGCCAGCAGGGATCTCCATTCCACATGAATGAATGCGCCTGGCCGGAAAATCTGAATCTAGAAATCCTTCTTAACCTGCCAACCTTACACTGCATGGTTAAGTGGAATTGTAAGCCAGCCAACTTCCAGACTGTGTGTGTGTGTGTGTGTGTACAGTATGTGTGTGTGTGTGTGTGTGTGTGTGTGTGTGGCCGGGGAGAGCAGCGTGCTTCCTAGAAGACCTCCAGAGGTGGAACCAATGGTTTTCACCTGGTGCTGCAACAGAAACCCTTCAGCTTCCTCCCACGGGCAATTTATACGGTAACTGGTGTTGTTATATCATAAAGATAAACAACAACAACAACAACAACAACTACCACACCTGGAGGAGACGATGGCTGTGGATCCGTGATCAAACATGTGAAAGAAAAACCAGAGAGTGAACTGGTGCTGCCCTCTGCACACAGAGACATTTAGCTGAAGCCAAGAAGACAGAGGAGCCCCACCTCTCCCCATACAAAGCACATTTATTTTAGACTGGGGGTGTGTGTGTGTGTGTGTGTGGGTGGGTGGGGGGGGTTGGAAGTTACTCCCGCTGTGAATTCCCCTTTTCGAAGCAAACACACCTTATTAAAGTCATTAGAGCTGAATCACAGAGAGGTTTGTGTAAACCCGAGTGCTGCTGCTTCAAGCTTTAACAGAGCAGATGCAAGCCCAGGCAGAGGCCAGCGCTCCTCATCTGCAGGAGGCCAGAGCCTCCTCCTACCAGCTCCCTGCACCAGGCATCACAGTAGAGTACACTAGAGTAGAAGTCAGTAGATGCAGTATGTCATTAGCTGCGTTTCCATTACAGTTACACTGCAAAATGAGAGAGATGTTTCTGAAATGGTACAAATCGGTGTTTCCAATGAGTCACTGAGTCTGCAAGACTTCAATTTGATGAAGGTGGACATCCAAAAAGGAAAAAGATGAGTTTCCATGGTTTCATTATAGATTTGACTTGGATTCTTATTTAGAGTTGAGTCTCATCCCATACCGGGCCTCGTTTATCTCCCTGGTCATGTGACCCCCGACTTCATGTCCAATTACATGTAACGTGAAAAACGTGACTTTTACGAGATTTTTATGAGAATCTTTTGTGATATATATGTCTGTAAAACCGTATCATGAGAGCACTTTTTCAACAATCCAGTATTTCCATTTCCATTATTCTTGCTCATTTCCAGGGCTAACAGTGGAGCCGGAGCCATTTGTTAAACTTTGCCCAAAAGGACAAAGAAACAGCTTCAAAGCTCAAACTCCGCTGTTCCTCTTAAAAGCGATCCAGCCTGCTGGAGCCAAACACAATAATAAACACATGACCACTGTCTGCAGATTTACTGACTGCTATTGATCTGCTTTATCAACAGGAGAGGTCGAGGGGGACAGGGCCGCGTCCAGATTGTTTTGTAGAGGACTAATTTCTCACTCAGCAACACGTTCCCGACTCCATTATTACCTCATCGCGCCACGCCATCAATCTGTGCTGCGCTCCGCTTTTGTAGTCGCTCCTCTCGTGTCTGACTCGGGGCCGTCTCAGGACATGACGGCTACGGGGCGCGCCGTTTGTTCTCCCTCTCTTTCTCTCTTTCCCTCCCTCTTTCATCGCTTGCTTAACTTAATCTGCTCTGAACGTCTCAGGTTTGTCTGGCGGCGTGGAGGCACCTGGCTGGGGGCGGACAATGGCTCCGGCCTCATTAATCAATGCTAATTGAAGGGAAGATCAACTGTATCTCGCAGGGATGGGTAATGGAACAAAAGATGATGCTATTTTGACCACGGACGGTTTTAGGAAACCTGGCCCAAGCTGAGGCCCCGAGGCCCGATAGCCGAGTCAAAACCTGTCCTCCCTTCTCCACATAGAGACAGTGTGTGTGTATGTGTGTGTGTGTGTGTGTGTGTGAGAGAGAGAGAGGGAGAGAGATAGGAAGGGTGAGTGCTGGGGGTGGAGGGGTCTGGAAAATTCCGAGTGGAGGTTCACAAAGTGCAGGAGAGGAAATAGAAGCGCAGAAAAAGAGTGCTTCACAAGAAACCTGCTGTTGATCTGTAGGAGGAGGCGTTGGCCCGTCTCACTCCAAACAAGCAAACAAACATCAATGTGAGTGTGAGGGCGGAGGAGGAGACCTTACATCTAACATGGACAAGAGGCGCATACAGGCATACAGGCATGCATGCATCCTTGTGTTGAAATGAGGAGGAGCACGATGTACTGTAAACAACATTTTTAACTTCTCAGCTTCATTTTCCCCTTCAGCGCAGCATCCAGCGATCGTCTAAAAGCTGCTCAAAAATCTCACAAAACGTCTCAGAGCTGAAGCTCTGCATCACTCATCTGCACAGCAACAAGGTGACGTCAGGTGACAGGTCATTCGAGATGAGCACGTCATTCCTTCACATTTTATCAACAGGTGTTTTGAAGCCGCAGATGCCAACATGTGGGCATCCCCAGCAGATCCCAACATGTTGGCATCCCCAGCAGATCCCCACATCTGGGCATCCCCAGCAGATCCCCACATCTGGGCATCCCCAGCAGATCCCAACATCTGGGCATCCCCAGCAGATCCCATCATGTTGGCATCCCCAGCAGATCCCCACATCTGGGCATCCCCAGCAGATCCCATCATGTTGGCATCCCCAGCAGATCCCCACATCTGGGCATCCCCAGCAGATGCCAACATGTGGGCATCCCCAGCAGATCCCATCATGTAGGTATCCCCAGCAGATCCCATCATGTTGGCATCCCCAGCAGATCCCCACATCTGGGCATCCCCAGCAGATCCCAACATGTGGGCATCCCCAGCAGATCCCAACATGTGGGCATCCCCAGCAGATGCCAACATGTGGGCATCCCCAGCAGCCTGTGCTCAGCCGGGCCTCTGGAGGATGGACGTGTGGTGAGGCCGGCTGAGCTGCTTTTAGCTCGACGATGACGTGTTTGCTCAGCTCGTTCTGGAGGAGACTAGACGGCTTGTTCACACCTTCTTGGCTCCGGCCACATCTGCAAACAGGCTCCAGCTTTAGGAAAGACGAGCCGAGCCTCCTCTCTAGGAGCATCATCTGATCTAAGGTATCTCAACACGCTTCTGTGTTTCCTTGTTCAGGAGAGGCCGGTAGTAGATGCTATGATTCTGAAACACATGTGGAGAGACACTTTCCTCTCTAGTATAGCATTTCAAGAGTTTTGCATTTTGCCCATTTAATCTTTTAAGTCTGGAGCCTTTTACTGTTCTATTTGTAGGCAGCGAAACATTGTTTTCGTGTATACAGACAACTTAAACGTAAAAAATGTATTGCCTTTTTACCTGAAAATGTGAGAAGAATTGAGAATACCATTCTTGCATATCATGTACAAAAGAGTTTAGAAGCAAAACCAATGCATTTCTTAATTGAAATAACTGCAACAACAAATCAACTATTTGACTATGAATGGCCTCAATTTGAGCATTTTAAACTTAAAAAAAAATTGTAAGAAATTACGTCAAAATTCTCTGATCCCAGCTTCTTAGATGTGAATATTTTAACCTTTAAACTCTGGAATCCAATCCTGTTCAATTTGCAGGCTTTGCAAACACCATCTGTGTGTAGACGAACAACTAGAACCCAAATAAAAGAAAAACGTTTGCATGTTAACCTGAAAGTTGTCATATAAATGTCCCCTAGGAGAATATCACAGGTATTTATTACTATTATTATTATTATTATTATAACTAAAGCCTTTGCCAGTAATCACATCCAGTCAGTGAGAGATTTATCCAACTAGACCATATCACACACCTCAACCTGATCAAACAAAACCAGAGCCCTACAAACCCAGACGGGGTTTGCTGTGGTCTGGACACGTGTAGCAGTTGATCCCTCTCAGAGAGCCACGGTAATCTCAAGCAGGCAGCCGGAGCAGGACGTCTCTATCCAGAGGCCGAGGCCCGGACGAGCTGCTCGCTCCGCTCCGGGGGAGTTACCACAACACGCAGCGCACACATCTCGCTTTGATCCGGCTTTATGGGACAGCACGCGCCTTTGATCCGGCCCGGCTGTCTGCACAGGCCCGGCTGCAGGACCAGCACGGCCTGGGAGGAGGCATCAGAGGAGGACAGAGAGTAATGAGACCAGGAGGAGGAGGAGGAGGAGAGGAGCTCCTTCATCCTCCTCTTCTTACGAAATCGTGACAGAGATGCTGCTCAGACTGCTCTGATCTCATCTCCGACTCAGCACAACCAGGACAGGAAGTTCCCTTCCCCTCTGAGAACTTTTCATCTGCAAGCAAACAAAGGAACATCTGCACTTTGTCAACGGAGCTCGGCCCGCTTTTGTGGGCTGGCTGGAGCCTGGATGAGCTAGAATGGTGGTAATTATTTATAGCCAACGTGCCGGACGGATGCGTGTGATCCATGAGATATGATTCCCTGTACGATTAGTGACTGAAAAAACTGTATAAACAGGGAGTCAAACATAGAAGTCAGACAAGCCTCTTAACTATCCAAAAACCCCTTCATCACAACCCGATCCAAGAGTTTAGAAGCTACGCTAACTTCACTAGCTTAAGTAACAAGTGACAAATCAACATCACATCAAGTTACTCGAGGCTGAGATCAGACAACATCTCAGGCCGTCAGGTCGATTGTGATGGTTGACAGAACGAGCTGAAGCTCTAGTTATCGTTTTCTTGACCAGTTTAAGTGAATGAGAAATCACCTGATGTTCAAACATCTACTCATTCACCAGAAACAACAATCCCCAATCACTTTTCCTCCCACATTCTTTGAGAGTTAATGATCCTGAGGTGCACACCTCCCCAGCTCAGACTGACCTCCTGGACAGACCCGGTTACGGGTCGAGAAGAGCACTTAACCAGCCCTAACTAACCGACCACCTCTGAAACCCTGCAGGGAGGTGACTGGTCGAGAACCTCCATTGATCAGGTTCTCCTAACTTTATGCCACAGTGGTGGTGTAAGACAGACAGGGACAATCATAGACGTAGAAAAAAATGGTGTATTAGACCTTAAAAAGTGCTTCAGCATCAAAGTTTAGCATGAAATGCTAATGGCTAGAAGAACTCTTCATACATATATTAACATGGTTATCTAGTATAGGAGAGGGAGCAGCTGCCTGAAACTGGGGGAGTACAGAGTCGTTTTTTAACTCTTGTAATTTTCCAATAGTTTTATCGATAAAAGATGAAAAAAAGCCCACATACGCATTAGATTCTATCAAAATCAACAATCTGGTAGTGGAGGGTTGAAATCAGTTGAAAGCTGGAGAAAAAACCCTGGTGCTTCTATAAATCAAACAGAGCAATGAAGAACAAAAGAAGTAGAAATACCTGGAATACCACAGCCCCACAGCAAGCTGCTACAAACAACAACTCTCCCTCAGTCAACATCTAAGTGGCTTTACACCCCCCCTCTCCATCCCCCCCACCCCCACCCTCTCCTCCACCCCCCCCCCACCTCCCAACCCAGCCTGGCTCGACCCTAATTGGACGCATGGAGTAAATCAGGCAGGAACCTGATCCTTACGGAGACAGAACGAGCGAGCCAAACGCAGTGAATGTTTCAGTACCAGCGGTGTTTCAGAGCGAGCCGCTCTCCATCTCCCAGGATGAGTCTGTGAGGAAGATGGTGCAACTCTTCCTCCTCTTCCTCTTCAGGGAAGAAGCATCAGGAAACTCTCCACTCTTTGCCGACATCAGGTGTGCTTTTACATCCCCAACAAAACTTCAATATTGCAATAAAAACTGGTACTTCACTTCAAAGTAGATGGTGCAACAGGATGCTGAACTTTTTATCAATGTAATTAAAAAAGAAACGATGCAAAATGCTTTTCCTCAAAGGACAAAGGCAAGTTGCGAAATAACCTTCAATGGAAATACGTGCAAGTAGCAGCTGTACTTAATTGAACAGTGCATAGAACAGAGCTACTAGCTGAGCTGAGACTGTGCGTCCTGAGAGGAAATGAACTCAAAGCGAGGAGGCTTTTTAAAAGACCCAGACTGCTCGTTCATCTCAATGCAAACTAGCTGTGAAAGTTTAGTGGCCCGAAGCATCACTTATCTCCGTTTTACAACTGCTACAAGTGCTTCTCGACCCCTCCCAGCCCCCCCCCCATCTTTAATATCTCCATTCACCTGCTGAGAACGACTAACTTGTCATTTTCTCTGCTCTCGTCTTTCAGCAGCCGCAGACGAATCGTGGCTCCCTCGGCTGCGAACTCCTAATTTGCTCGCAGGGACCGAGCTAAATGCCCGCAATGTGAGTGTAAAAGTATTTTTAGGTGTCAAAGCAGGTGATGGACGGCGCCCCCCCCACCTCCCCCCACCCCACCCCCCTCCAGGGAGGCAGAAAAAGCTGTTTTTGAGCCACTTCTGTTGGTC
>CM055206.1:16718716-16733716 GCA_029224185.1 Karalla daura | reverse complement strand
ACATACTGGCAAAAAGTCTCTCAAAAAAACAGAAACTTCCTTCTGCGTCTGAAATCTGAGGCGATACCTCCCTGCAGTGTAGAAGGTAAGTTTACTGTAACCTCTGTTGGTTCCTATTGAAAACCTACTTGATAAGAGAGGAAGATGAAAGGCCCAGGGCTCGTCGCTGAGCTGCATCAGTCACACTGACTTTTACTTGTTGTCATTCTTCTAACATGCTGGTGTGACCCCTGTAACCATTAAAGGTGTTCTACCATGACCGGCCTCTATTTGGGGGACAAGAGTGAGTGAAATAACATTCCTTCATGGTCCCAAACAGCCGGAACCACCGTCTACTACTGCATGCCAGACCTGACATGATCCCTAAACATGGACGTGACATGTTGTCAAGCTATGTGGGTACAGGAAGGAGGAGGAGGGGGGGCAGGGGCCTGGAGGTTTATGAGAGACCCTCTGTTAAGGATAAGTCTGCAGTCTTACTCAGGTTTAAAATTCACAGATTTAAAAGTAGGAATAAAGCATAAGAGTGACCAGATCATAGCATCCCCACCAGATGAACATGTAACATTCCCACATCCAAAAACAGGATTGTTCAAGAGCTTGTAAAACAGTATCTAAGCTGAAACCAATGTCCCATAGCTTCAATGTTAACACCAGAGAACAAGGGGGACTGCTAGGGAAGCTTGAAAACTACTGGTTCCAACTACTGGCCCGATATTGGAAAGGATGGCCTCACAAGGAAAAGTTTTTGATATACTTTCTTTACCTCAGATATGTATACAAACGAAGGAAGAAAGCTGTCTTTATCTGTATTAAAAAGTAGTTATTGTGTATCCGTAATCCATTCTAGATCCCCACTAAGCATCCCACCAGGACACTCTACACTTGGTAATGACAGTACAGGTGACCGTGGCTCCGCCCCCTTACCTGATTCCTGGGGCCTGGCCCTGCAGGTGCTCCTGCCAGCGCTGGTGATGGTGCTGATGGAGACAGAGAGGGCTGGACTGGTGAGGGCCGTGGGGGTGGGGGTGGGAGTACGTGCAGGCAGAGAGGCAGCAGGGGCAGGAGGCCGTGGTCCCGGGGTGGGGGTGTGGGTGAGGGTGGGGGTGTGGGTGAGGGTGGGGGCCGGTCCCGGGGCCCGCAGCCGCAGTCTGGAAGAGCGAGCAGTCGGGCTGTCCGCAGGGGCAGCACAGGGCGGGGTGGAAGTGGCAGTGCTGGCAGCAGAGCGGGGGCTGCAGGGGGGGGCAGGGCGAGGACGGGGACAGGTGGTGCTTGGGGAGCCTCTGGGAGTCCAGGACGGCCGGGGCCGGGGCCGGGGCCGGGGATGGGGAGGGCGAGGGCGAGGGCGAGGGGGAGGCGGTCCTCAGGGAGCCATTGAGCTTCACCACTCCTCCGTTCTGGCTGGGCCGGCTGCTCCTCTGGAGGGCGGGGAGACGCTGCTGCTGCTGCTGGGCTTTACCCGCCGCCTCCGCCACACACGCCTCCTCCTCGCCGTCGCTGGACGCCGCCGCGAGCGGGTCCTGGTCGGGGGCCGCCGTGCCGCAGGTGGGAGGGGCGTTCCCGTGGGCGGATCCCAGAGGGTGATGCCCCCCGTTGCTGAGGACCAGAGGGTCGGCGCTCGCATCGCTCAGGGCCATGGTCCTCTCCCAGCAGGCCTGGCACGGACTCCGTCACTCCTCTGAGGGAGCAGACACACACACACACACACACACACACACACACACACACACACAGACAGAGACGTTAAGGCTCAGGATGAATCCATATAGGTGATTCTAGTAGCAATTACAGATGGGGAATCGAGAACGGCAGTTCACTTCAGACAAGATGGCGTGAGACTGGACTTTTTCTACATCT
Source organism: Karalla daura (assembly GCA_029224185.1). NCBI lineage: Eukaryota > Metazoa > Chordata > Actinopteri > Chaetodontiformes > Leiognathidae > Karalla > Karalla daura. Next base: position 16,731,859 of record CM055206.1, on the reverse strand, counting down.
CAAATGTCATTTTATGTTTTGTTTTTTTTTGGATTCACATGTAATTGGAGATGATCGGTTCACTTCAAACAAGACGGCGCTAGACCAAAACTAATGTTAAAAAATATCAAATGAAACCATGGAAAAACAAAACATTTTGAACGGCCAAAAAAATGATTGAAAACATGCTTTTTTTAAAACAAAAGGTCCGTAAGGGTCAGGAGTAGGTTCCATAGTTCTTAATCAGTAAATGTTTGGTTCACTTGTTTTCAGCATCTGTGGTCAGAAGACCGAGGACAGTTGTCTAAGCTCGGCACGGAGCGGAGGAGGAGAGGAGACGGGTTGCCTGGCTCTGGATGGAGAAGGGGAAAAAGTTCTCCTCGCCTGAACCATCCACACAAAACCAACGCGCTGTGGTTTGTGTGTGGAGTTAGGAGCTGGATTAGCCCTCGGTCGCCCAGAGACTTGTCGTCACCTTGAGTTACCGGAGACTTCAGGAAATGACCGTTCTGGGCCAGATATAGTCAACAAATCAAAAACCACAAATGCTTGTTCTCACACACTGGGTTTTTGTGCGGATTAAGCAAACAGGATGTGACATTCCAATTAATCCACCAGTGAGTTGATTTCATTCACCTGCAACAGAGCCAGCCTGGCTGTTTCCAGGCTTCATGCTAAGCTAGGCTACGCTAAGATTAGCATCTTCTCCTCCTCTCGTGACCTCATGTTAAACACACAAAACACTGAACTTCAAGCGGTGCATTTGCATGAGTTATTACAAACATAAAAATAATGTATGATCTATTGGTGTTTTGGAGTTGAGTGTAAGAGTGTAACATGTTGGTTATATGTTGTGAAACTTGGTCAGAAACTTGGTCGAAGAGCTGTTAAAGTTCAGAACCAAAAGAGAGGGAAAAAGAGAGGCCTGAGAAGTGTGTTTCAGTAAAAACACCTTCTGCCAAAATAATACATAAATAATCAAAAAGTTCAGCTAAATGAAGAAATACGAATGGAATCACAGATGGAAACAAAGTGACTTTACCTGTGCTTAGGGTAATAAATCACAAAAACGAACGCCTAACTTCTAATAAGTATTTATGGAAGCCATGGTTTCCTTGCAAAGCGAAGGAAAACAGAGCTGCCTGTTTCAGGACAGGGGATTAGGCATGTGAAATAATTGACTGATTCACCGCTGAGGTATTTGGCCAACTGAACAAATGCTCCATCGTCCCGCTCGCAGAGCGACGCTTAGATCAAACAAGAGGACAAGAACAAGCACGAACCATCGGTGTTTGCGCAGATCACAAAGCACGGGACACTTGTGCAGTAGGAGGTTTAAAAACGTGGCTCCGACAGAAGAAAAACCCCCCAGAAGGTTCACGTTATGCTACAGTTTCAGCCCCGGCTTCAATTACAAAACACTCCACGGAGACCGTGATGTGAAAATGTGATTCTGTGTGGTATTTTAGCAAAACGGGGGAGAGGGAGGGGCTGGTCGAGAACAGAGAGAGAGAGGGAGAGAGAGGTAAAGAAAAAGGTTTCTGCGGCTTTGTGGCATCATATGCACATCAGAAGTGGTTGCCTTGTGTTTCACAGGTGATGCAGGGTCGAGGTGGGAGCCTGAACCACAGCTCCACCACTGAGAGCAGACCTGCACCTGGACCAAGTAATACACATCACACCATAAAACTGCTGCTATTAAGCTTCAGTACATATCAGAAAGTTGTGGAAAGATGTATTTGTTTGGAGGACTAACTTGCACAGACTATCTTAAAACGTCAGTGACTGAGAAGTGTCCAGATGTGCTGCAAAAAACAGGTTTCTGCATCTCTGACTAAGACGCAGATCAAATCCTCACATCTCTGCAGCGTGTTTGGTCAATTTGACGAAAACAAAGTCAAGCCAAGTCAAATCAGCGATACCGGCCAGGGAAGGAAGCCGCGGCAGCTGCCTGACGTTGTCAACGTGATGTTCTAAACAACACTGGATGTCACGTCTTCTGATGTGGCGTGTTGTGAAACAGCCTCTCGATGCCTGAGGACGGAGCCAGAGACTGTGCGATGCCGTCCAGAGATAAAGGCTGAGACTGAAAGGCTGCTGACGAGGAACGCGTTTCAGACGCTGCAGACCTCGACGGATTACTGCGCCGCTGCCACGCTGCAACATCACGCCTTTGTGATGTCACACAACCCACTCAGAGTCATGGAGGCCACTTGGAAAACACCAAACTCCAGTCTGAGCTTTACATCTAGAAGGTTGAACTATTACCCAGAATGCAAAGACATGCAACAATCTATTCCCAGCCAGAGATGTACAACTGGTACCACATCCTAAATCCACAATAGTTTTCATATACCTGCAAGTGTGCGGTTGCCAGATAAAGATGAAAGGGCAGAAATCTGTAATATCCCCTCAGCAATCATTTGAAAAACACAAGAGACTAACTCTAACCCTTACAAGAAACTTAACTCTCTCTCTAACACACACACACACACACACACACACACACACACACACACACACACACACACACACACACACACACACACAGCCACCCGCACCACGACCCCAGAGAAATATTTCGCCGGCAAATGGATGTAGTGGCGTCTGAGCATCATAGATCACGCCGGCCTGTTTTTCCCATCCAGCGCCGAGAGGGAGACGCGCAGCGTATGCGACCAATGCGCTCTGTGACACCTCAACATGAGTGAGCGCTGAAACATGAGCGTGACAGCAGCCCCCGTCGGGTCAGGGGTGGCCGGGAGGAGGATGGAGGCCGGGGGGCGGGGGGGTGGATGGGTGGATGGGGGGGCAGAGAGGAAGGAATAACTCCGGAGCCCGAGGAGCTCAGAATAGCAGAGGAGTGAGGGAAACCCAGATGAAGTCATTAGTCTGGCTCCCACAGCTGTCAGGAGTCTGTAATGACTTCAAGAGGCAAGACGGAAACACCAAAGTCTAATAGAGATGGGGTACAGACAAAAAAAGAGACACACACACACACATATATATATGTATATAAATGAAGGAGAAAGAGAGACTAGAGTGCAAACCGAGTCTGCTACGTGCTCTTTGTGTCTAAAGGAATTCAGCTCCAGCTTTGTGTGTGCACCTGAGTGTGTTTGCATGTGTGTGTGTGTGTGTGTGTGTGTGTGTGTGTGTGTGTGTGTGTGTACCCGAGCGTTGACAGGCAGGTGAGACATCTAGGCCAGACTGTGCGGACACAAGCAGGGTCTTGTGTCTCTCTTCAAAATAAAAGCCGACAGCTGTACGGAACCGCACGGTGAACCACGGGGACTCGCATCTCGAAGAGGTAAAAAAAAAAAAAGAAGAAAGAAAAGAAAAGAAAAAAGAAAAAGGAAGAAATGCTTCCCTTACTTCATCTATTCAGGAGGGGAAGAGCTCTTGATCAAAGAGATGGCGGATCTAAAGGACATTAGCATTGCAGCCAGTGTGGCCTGGCAGTCATTACATGTAAGAGAAGAGCATAAAGACAGTGATGAGGGAGAGAGGAGAGAAGATTAAGACTTTTTTTTTTCTACTTTCTGACTTAGGTCTGTATTACTCTGCTTTCATCATGGAGATACGAACTTTAAAAGTGAAGCACAGAGCGAATGGGAGGCTTTCTTTTACATTTCAGATCTACGAGAGTCAGAGTTCCACCTCGGCCTCTGCTCGTTTTGACACATCCTGACAAAATGAGTCAGTCTAGACATCAAAACGAGTGATATCGCCCCGTCAATATCCACAACAAAACCCTCCCTTTAGAGGAACTACTTTCACCAGCGAGGATGCACAAACCACCAAAGTCCTTGGTACGGTAAAAGGAATCACTGACACTCGGCGTAAGCCAAAAAACCCAGAGCGAAGGTAATGATTCCCAGGGGGGAGCGGTCGGGAGTAACGCAGGTGATGACGAAGCTTCTCCCTCCGCCGTCTTTCATGTGAGGTTCGTGATTACGGGGTGTGAGAGAGACGGAGAGACCTTGGGCGACAGACAGCTACGCAACGCGAGGCGAGGCATCCTGCGTCCCTCTAATTAAAGCTAATAGGCGGCAATTACCAGGAATCAGTCAAGAGACGCCTAATAACCACCACGGCCTCCAGTGGTAATAATAACAGTGTCAATAACAACAACAACAACATCAGGACACTCTCTCTGTCTCTCTCTCTCTATCTCTAACTCTCTCTGACACGTTTTCTTCTTGTCAGGTGAGATTTTGGACGGATCGGCCTCGGGGTACGGCTTCACAGCTGGGTTGTTAAACATTTGACGACGCAGGCTCAGGGCTACGGAGTCTCGAGGTAAAGTAGGTGAACGCTCAGGGTCAACCTGAAAACTTTATTTTTATTATTTTTTCCTTTTTAAATCATTCAACCAGCCCAGGTGTGCCACACAGACACCATCAGAAAGACCAGTGTGTACGGTATGACAACCATGTAAATGTACCTTCACGTCCAAAAAGGAACATGATTTACGTACTATTTATAAGCAGTTATTAATCAGGCATGTTTATCCAAAAGGAGGAAAAACATATAAGTTACATTAAGTTGAGTTAGATTCAAAAGTTCAGAGATTTTCATTCAGTTTCACAAGATGTGCAAGAATACATAATTTCTTCCTCGCCTCGTACCTCAGGCTAAGAAACCACAAAACTAAAAAAAATCAATAGAATAAAAAGTAACAATAAACCTAAACTCATGAATTGGACATTTTTTGGACAGTAGAACCGACGACCAACAGCAACAGATATGACAGTATTGCGGATCATTGCAGGAAAGTGCAACAAAGTACTTATGTTATCTATTTCCTTTAATACAGTGCAATATAATGTGAGAGGATAAATGTGAATTAGGATTATGCTAAATCACTGTACACTAGGGGAGGTGCTCTTCATCACACCTGTGTCATCCAGGCCTGTGGCTAGAACAAATAGTAAACTTTACAGTCATTTTGCATTCATTCATTCCTGAACAAGAACCTCCCTAGAGGGTTTCTATCTCTGGTTCCTGACAGGCTGGAGGATGCAGAGGATAGTGAACTCACTCAGAGGCTAATGGTACTCAGACCTTTACATTATGGCAACTATCCCCCAAACTCGAGCAACTTAAACTAGGCGTTAGAGAGTAAGTGGTAAGTGAAGGGGGTCTATCAAGGACACACACGCGCTTTCCTCAGTTACAATATCTACTTTTTCAGCTTTCTTGTCAGTGCATTAACAACCAGAAGAGCAACAATAAAAGGCAAATCCCCCGGCACTGTCGCATGGACCCAAGCCTGCACGAAACACCCGAATGAACCCGGACTGGCGCGGGTGAAACTGCGACCCGAGTCCGGAGGAAAAGCCACCGAGCGCGGCTTGGGATCCCCGGGCTCCTACCGTGCTCTCCCGCCGCTGGAAGTCCCGGGCCCGCTCCTCTCTCCTCCTGCTCCTCCTCGTAACGCGTTATAACACGGTCCGAAAAGGCAACGAGGAGTCCGAGGCTGTTTCTCCTGGGAGTGTGTCCTGCCAGAATGACAAACAGCCCCCTCACAACACACTCTCTCACTCACAAGCCTCTCTCTCTCTCTCTCTCTCTCTCTTTCTCTCTCTCTCTCTCTCTCTGGAAGCAGGAGGCAGGAGGTGGGCTGGGACTGCCCCGCACTGCACTGATAGGAGGGTCAACCCCGTCTGCTTTAACCCGCTCACTGCCACCATTCAGCCCCGCAACCACCTATAGCAGAGATACGAACTGATTCAGTTTTTACGATGCGGTATCAAGAGGAAATTCCGGCTGGTAGCGCCAATCTCGATCCGATAACTCTGCGGCGCGGGAAAAGAACACGTGCACGTGTAAAAGAGAAACGAGGGTTTTTGGGGGTCTCTGTCTTTATGAAAAGTTTAGATCTAACAGAGGATGTAGAGAGTGAATAAAGAGATGCACTTGATAGCTAAACTGGGTCTGAAATTGAGAAATGGAAAATCCCCTTTATATCTGTGACCGTAGTCTGAGAACATGTATGTGTTGACATACACCTACTCGACTTGAAAAACGTTCATATCGAGTTTTTAACAATGTATGTAAAATTTGTAATATATTTTACAATATTTGTTACAATATAAACAGAATTTATATGAATCCAAATCTTCACATCTTTTGCAGAACGAAGGCAGAACGAATTATCATCTTGAAACATGTCATCAACATTAAAGATATGATTGACCAATGGCTATTGAGATGATGCTGTTCAGGGATAAAAGAGTGTAATTTGGACTACATTCAACACTCATTCATTCCACTGGAAACATCATGCTTTCAATTAATTGATAACAAACCTTCATAAAAATTCCAGTTTTCCAGATGACGCAATAGTATCATTGAGTCTTCTACCCTGTAATCATCTGGTTCAAGATGTAAGATGTGACACAGCGTTATCCTACAAGTATCAAACACTGCGATGACACCACGTGGATGGAGATAAAACCATATTTACGAGAGCGTTAGCTTAGGTACGGCATTAATTCTGGAGAGTCAGCCCCAGGAATTCAATGCCCAATGAAAGCTTTCAACAGCCCTACTTACAGAGACAGTAAAGCGTCTTTAATTATCTAAATTTCCACCACATGATTCTTTAATACGGCCGACCGCACCCATTCTCAACTCATCAGTGTATTTAAATTATAGATTACGGCTCAGATGTGTCGGCCGCTCTTCTTCGGGTTTAGTTTAATGACTGCTTTAAAAACGCTCCCGTTTCTCTGTACCGTTCAACTCCACACCCAGAAGCAACAAAAGCCCAGAGTGACTGTGTTTCTATTCAGGAATACGTCCTCCACTCATGGCTTCACTTTACATGGGACATTATGCTACAACGTTAAAGAGGCACCTCAATTAAAACCACAAAGGATTCATGAATAATCACACACTTGCACAGAGTTGACAGAAAACAATGGCCTGTAGATAAACCATACATTTCTAAGTATTTACTTGGAGCCTACAATATGCCCAATTTTGTGTGCTTTTTTTAATACCAAGTCCATAAATTTCTAGCTCCTGTCGGGCTCAAAGCAAAAACATACTACTGTGTGTTATCTTAGTTTAAGAAATGGCCCAAAACTTTCCAGACTGGAGACTCCGGTGGATGCACAAACAACTGATTCTTCTCAGCAGGGGAGAAAGTTTATCACGGGGAATGCTGAGAAGTCAGAGGGCCCTGGGTACCTGGCTTTAATTTCAGCTGTCCACCAGGATTAGGACACAGTTCATATAGCAGGCCGTAATCATCCGCGCTGCTGAGGCGCTTTCACAGCTGGCCCCAGGGCCAGTCCCAGCCGCAGCAATTTGGTGCTTTGTAGTCGTCTCTAATAATAATAATAATAACCTGGGACTAATAAGCTGCGTCTGAGTTCCCTCGTAACGTTCCGTGCTCATTCCGTCCGACGGGGAATTATCCTCAATCCTCCTCACGTCAGCATCGTGTTGTAACCCGTTGATTCTGGATTGATCTAACGTGGTCTGAGAATCAACAACACAGCAAAGAAGACTCGGCGCTGTCGTCTTTTTGGCCTCCAAATACCCAAACATGCTCGGTAACAGGCAAGGCCAGCTCCCCATGGGCGTAGCATGGGAGTTCCTACAGTCAGCTCGGGACAATGATGCCTTCCCCTAAAATAAAAAAAAACAACACAATAAGCCTTTCAACGCCACTGTCGAGCTTGTTACCCCCACCGAGCCTGACGCTCGGGTTGATATGCGGTTTTAAAATGCATTAGAAGAAGAAGAAGAAGAAGAAGAAGGAGAAGCTAAGTTTGGTTTGAGCGAGCCAGAGCCAAGGTCTGCCCGCATGCATGCAGCTAAAGAAGGAACCACATCAAAGGCCGCACTGTACCAGGAAGGACGGAGGCCCTGGTGAAAGCCCAACGGCCCCTGGGATGATTGCACACAACTCATCAAAGTGACAGGTTTAGCGGACAACACGAAAAGGAAAAAAAAAAGGAGAGGGGAACGGTTGGAGAAGGAGGGAGAGAAGGATAGGGGAGGGTGAGATGTTTTGCAACCATTTAAGGCTTTCGCATGGCATGTCAGAAATAATGTTTAACGCAGCGTCGGACTCGCTTTGCGAATCATGTTTCCGAAGCCATTTCCACATTTTTAGGGTTAGAATAACGATCGGTCCCCTTTCATTGCGGACTCAAGAACAGAACGGCAAATTGTTGTTTTTCCTCCCCGTGTTCGACATGGTGCAGAGAGGGCATAAAACCTCAAAACGGCTCAAAAGAAAAAAGAAAAAAAAAGTGGATTTCTCCTGTAAATTGAACATGATCCGACCCGTCTGAAAGCACATGGACGGTGATCTAATAGGGGAGCGCGGAGATGCTGGATCGTAATGCGCTGCGACGTAAACGCAGGAAGGCAGCAGGTAATCCTAGAAGCCCTCAGAGCATTACAGCTACCCCTGCATGTGATAATGTCTGGCTAACGAGAGAGAGAGAGAGAGAGAGAGAGAGAGAGAGAGAGAGAGTGGGAGAGAGAGAGAGAGGGGGGGGGGGGGTATGTGAGGAATTAAACATGCCGGAGTATATGTCGACAACTGAATGAAGAAAGAGGAGGGAAAAAAGAGAAAAAAAGAGGTGCGACTGTAATTGAACTGAATGAATAAGAGAGTGGTGGAGGAGGAGGTGGAGGAGGTGGAGGTGGAGGTGGAGGAGCAGGGCTCGCGTTGCTGCCTGGCTTCTGAAGCTCGGAGACGAGGAAACCGAAGGAAACTCTACCCCTTCAACACCTTGGTGGTGAGGACAGATATCTCCCACCCGATTAGTGCGGAGGAGCCCCCCCCACCACCACCCTGACGGCCGCCCAGTGACCAGAGACCCCTGGTGGTGGTGGGGGGGTGTAGGGGGGGTGGAGTCGAGGGCAAGCGTCCCAGTTTACTGCATAAAAACAGCAGACCTCAGGTGGAGCTCCACTTCCATTCTGCTCCTCTGCTTCACACTGTAAATCTGATTAAAATGAATACTAATTACAGCTTGAGGGGGAACTTCCTTTACACACTAGTAATCTTGTATCTTGTCTTTGTGTACGAGCTACATGATGTACTACATAACATACTAGTACACTCAGTAGAGTCATTGTAATTGAAGAGGATCTAGAATGGTCCAATGGAGTATTTATCCTTGTTTTTCTGGGGCCAACATAAAAGAACAAGGAAACAAGGAAATGTCTCAAATGCTATTTTCCCAAGTTGGTTTACAATCCTGTTTTCAGCTGTGTCACACAGATCTGGCACCCTCACATGCTTATTTGGCAACCACATGTAGGCTTTATGCTGATGGGCCCGTCTTTGTGCTCCTTGCTAAACAACGGAGCTGAGAAACTAAACTAAGTGGTAACTGGAGCTTTGCTGCAGCTATGGAGCTTTGATCCATGCACAGAGAGCCAGGGCCAGAACCAGAGGAGGAACCAGAGACTGAGGAAGAACCACAAGAGGAACCAGAGACTGAGGAGGAACCAGAGACTGAGGAAGAACCACAAGAGGAACCAGAGACTGAGAAAGAAACTGAGGAGGAACCACAGACTGAGGAGGAACCTGAAGAGGAACCAGAGACTGAATAGAACCTGAGAAGGAACCACAGACTGAAGAGGAACCTGAGGAGGAACCAGAGACTGAGGAGGAACCTGAGGAGGGACCAGAGACTGAGGAAGAACCACAAGAGGAACCAGAGGCTGAGGAGGAACCAGAGACTGAGGACGAACCACAAGAGGAACCAGAGACTGAATAGAACCTGAGAAGGAACCACAGACTGAAGAGGAACCCGAGGAGGAACCAGAGACTGAGGAGGAACCAGAGACTGAGGAAGAACCAGAAGAGGAACCAGAGACTGAGGAGGAAACTGAAGAGGAATCAGAGGCTGAAGAAGAACCTGAGAAGGAACCACAGACTGAAGAGGAACCTGAGGAGGAACCAGAGACTGAGGAGGAACCTGAGGAGGAACCAGAGACTGAGCAAGAATCTGAGGAGGAACCAGAGACTGAGGAGGAACCTGAAGAGGAATCAGAGGCTGAATAGAACCTGAGAAGGAACCACAGACTGAAGAGGAACCTGAGGAGGAACCAGAGACTGAGGAGGAATCTGAGGAGGAACCAGAGACTGAGCAAGAATCTGAGGAGGAACCAGGAGCAGAGAGTCATGACTGCTCAGTAAAGGGACAGCTCTGGCAACAGCAATGATCTTGGCTCCGTTGGTTTTGATATTTTATGTGAACGAATATAAACATTTGCACGACGTAGGTGTTCCTCCAGACAGTTTCACATTACATGAGTGCAATAAGAGTGAACACTGGGTCTGATATGAGGAGAGGATGTCCTGATTTATGCATGACACTGTCCTCTGTGCAGATGGGTGGGGGGGGGAGGGCAGAGGGCCTGGAGCTGCGACCGCTGGGTGCTGCGACACATGCTGCATCCAGATGACCTGTCTGTTTCTTATCATTTCCCTTCATACATAACGGAGATAAAAGAAAATGGCAGATGCAAGAGAAGAGGAAAAGGGGTGGAGGGGTGGGGTGGGGTTGGGTGGGGGGGGGGTGCGAGCATTTGGCTGCAGCGATTGGAGATTGGCAGAGCGGTTTAACTGCACTTCTGGTCAACATTCTTGTCGGAGGTGTTGACTGGCAGCTCAAAGGTGTGAATGACATCACGCACACACGTTTGACTCAATGGTTGGCAGGTGCACAAGCCGCGGGCCAGGAGGACGCTCATTGATTTGTGGACGATAAAAAAGGACTTTATGAGCCACGGTTTCGAAACAATTAGAAGAGGACGAACCGAAGCAAAGCCAAACTGACCTCCACCCCCCACCCCCCACCCCCACCCCCTCGCACAGACACCATCATCACAGTTACCTCAGAGAAGAAACAAGACGACAACACTGGGAATCAAAGGAGGATGGAGTATGATGGCTGCTAGGTAATGCAGTTTCTGGGTTAGGGACACACACACACACATATAACCTCTTTTCACTCTCACATTCTAGATTCATCATTCTAGAGTCTCGAGTTATCTTTTCAAGAAAGATGTGACAGAAATGCTGGGTTTTGCTGAGGAAGTTGAATTACAGAAAAAACCTGTTTAATAAATATCAATTATTCACAATCAATGCTGCAACAAGGATTACTTTGTAATCTCGACACATCTTTTTTTAGTTTTTACATGTAAAATGACATTTATTGATCATATTTTCAGGGTTAATGTAAAAGAAATGACAGTTTACACATGAAAATGGTGCAAAAAGTGAAAATTCCAAGATAAAGTCTTTGAAGGCTTTGATTTTGTCCTCACCTTAAAGATATTGAATATTCTGTTACAGACACTAAAGAATACAGATAATATTCACATTTAAGAAGCTGCGAAAAGAGAATCTTGACTCACCTTCTTAAGAATCATTCTCAAATGTAAAAGAAATGTCTTAAAAGACTTATTAAATCACCTAATCGATTACTAATAGTGGGCAAAATGGATTAGCTGTTGCAGCTGTAATTATTCAAAGCTTGGACCCAGTTTGTGCCCAGATGTGACCCTTCCTCCTCCTCCTCCTCCCCCCCATGGGGTGAAACCAGAGGAACAGCCACTGGATCGAGTTCATCACACGTTGCGTGTCGGCCTCGGACTCCCGGCGTGCACGTATGTGATGTGTGCACGGGGAGGCGGCGCTCGTTACAGAGGCTGCCTCTGAGAAACGCTGCCCCTTAAACTGCGTGCAGAATCAATACAGGCCAGCTGCCACGGCCTGGCAGGCCAGCCGCCCCGGGTTTAAAAATTAGAAACAGAGGCCTGTTGTTTCACTGCTGTTGCTTTATCACATTAAAACATGCACGCTTTTGGCAGGCCGCTCGGCCTCCAGCCTTCTAATTACGGCGTTTTTCTTCCTCCCTGAGGGTTTCACAGGGTGTCAGGGGGCTACGTAGGAAGCCTTTGTCTTCCTCGCCCCTCCACTCCACTCCACCTCTGCTTTCTCAAGTGCCCGAGCAACTTCCTAGTCTGGGAAAAGACGCAGTTCAATCAAAACTCTGTCTCTCTGTTGTCTTTCAGAGGGAGAGGAGGGTGGGAGCGGAAGGTGGAGGAAGGGAGGGATAGGGGGGGGCGTGAGAGGAGAAAGCAAAGAGGGCAGAGTGGTGGTGGTGGAGGTGGTGGTGGGTATGCAAACGCAGGGTTCCCATCCAGGAGAAGAGAGAGGGAGCAGCACAAGGAGTCCAGGCAAACGAGGTGTGTCTGCAGACCGCAGAGGGGAGGGACGGAGGGAAGAGATCTCAATTTGTTTGAACAAAGTCCCGGTTTGATCTCGGACACAAACAGGGCAACGGGGAAGTTATGCGGATCGGAAAGAGGGAAGGTCAGAGGGAGAGGGAAGGGATGAGAGGCAGATGGACAGAGGAGAGGAGAGAGAGAGAGAGAGAGAGACACACACAGACAATTCACACAAAGGCCTGTTTGGAAGGAATTTGGTGGACAGATGTTTGTGTGTGTGAATTAATGGGAGAGAAGTTCGTCTTGGAGGGAACCGGAGTCGGAGCGTTTGCTCAGAAGGAGAACAGACTTTGAGGAACTGGCCAAACACACACAAAGCCAGAAGCCCCTTTTTTAACGTTAACCCCCCGGGCCCCTCCTCAACAAACAATTTATGCGTGTGTGCGTCTTCCAACCTCTGGTGAGGGAGTCGGGAGTCAAGTTAAGTCCGTTTGGACTTTTTGGCAAGAATGTCACAAATCAAACAATTTGGCTGAAACTGATTCGCAATCTGTGAAGCAGACGGCATCTGCAGTCCCAGCGACCACGAGACTCAGGGCTTCGAATCCTTCTACCAGGATGGAGAGACCATCAGAAGATGTCAAGTGTATAAAGATTGCAAAAAATATATGAAAAAAGTGCAACGGAAACCCTTTTTCGCATTTCTATGTCACCAGATATGAGATATATGAAAGTGAAGAATGTGTGGTCTGAGACTGGACTACTAAATATGATAAAACAGATCTAATCAAACCATGGAAATTCTCATTTCTTTCTCAAGGGAGGAAATTTTATGTGAATTAAAGCTTTTTACAGCTTTTAATTTGTGAAAAACAGTACTGGAAACACCTTATGCCACATTTACATTGTTTGTATTGATCTGACCAATGTACCAAAGGAGTT
>CM055206.1:16633716-16713716 GCA_029224185.1 Karalla daura | reverse complement strand
TTCGGCCTGATCCGTCATGTCCGTGCCTGCACTGATTCCATCAAAAGCGTTCCATTCAACACTGTTGATCTAGGGAAGGTTGTCTTCCTGTTGTATTAATAGCCTTTTAGATTTCAGAATAGCTCGTGTTTGGTCTTATTCTTGCGCCTGTTTAACCGAGACTCGCAAAGTTGATGTTTTCACAGGGAGGTCGCGCTTCCCCGTCCGATGCCCCTGGCACGGAGCGCCAGCACGAGACTCAGCTGGAAACATGAGGCTGGTTCACAGTGTGGCGGGCGTCCCTGCTCGTTTCACATGTGACCCAACGCTGAGTCCTTCCTCTGAACAGCACTCCTCCACTCACAGGTTAAGAATTAACTGGACACGTCTCTTCTAGGTTAATATGATGTGCGTGAGTTCCTCAGAAGTGCCGACGGGGAAGATGGTGACTTTTGGTAGCCTCCAAAAACCCAAAACTCACAAGAAGACTTGATTTTTTCTCTGATATAAATGAAAATTCCCCCAGACCCAACACAGCCAACGCTTCCTCTAAAGGCACGCCATTAAGTATAAATACTTCATCCAAGCAATACACGGTAGCTGTCATAACCAGATTAGCTGAAGCCAGAGCTTCATCATCATAAACTCAAATCCTCTTCCTAACAAATCACATCGTTATACATGGACGCATATAAAAATATGGATGACGGTGCAGAAACTAAATATAACCCGTTTCCTCTCCAAGAACGGCTGATCCACATGGAAACCACAACTGAGTCGAGCCAGTTAAGCAACTGTGTTAGGGGCCATTCATGGGTAAAAATGCAAAACCTTTGTTGCATATGGGTCGTCTGTCTGCACAAAAACGCTGTTTGTGGTGTCAGGACGTGCAATGATGCGTGCCCCTGTCTGTCCTGCCTCGGCATGGGTACTGCAGCATCTACAGGTGTTTTCTGCGGTTGACTGTGGTCAAGATCAGACTCAAAACTTTGTCGTATGGACGTGGAATTGTTCTTGAACTGGGTATCTGGAGCTCCAAATGAGAGCCGTGCCACAGTTCTCTCCTATGACACATCGTCGACTATGGACAAATCTGCGATCAGTACAGAGGAGGACAGGGCTCAGCGATGCTCTACGCTACATGCACAATGTCAAACTTCATCTCGTCATATGGTGACAAACCTCCCAGGAGCTGCGCCTCAGCCCTGTTGGGTAAACGTTAAGAGCAGTTACCACCAGTAATGATATCCAGTGAACCTGGATATCATCTCAGAGTTCCCCCAGGTCGACGTGGGAGTGTCGCACACCCAGCTGCAGAGTTTCGTTATCGTCTTCTGCCCCTCTCAGAGTCGGAGCCTCTCTGCTTTTTCCCTGCTGTGAACCTTCGTCAACGTTAAGACCTGGAATAGTCTGAACGTGTTTCCAAGGAGGTGGGGGGGTGTTAAAACCACGGACCGTAACGCTGCATCTCACAAACATGCTGTTTCTGGCAGGCGTCGGCCTCCTCTCGGCCAAAGCTTCACCCCCCGCTATTTCACACCATATTTCACATATTAGTGTCTTGTTATGGATCTCCGCCAAAACTAATCTTATTGGGCCAATTAACAGGCCCACGGAGAGGCAGCCCGTGCCAACTAGCTGATGTCTTTCATTCGACTTGATTTGCATACTGCCTTTGTTGGAATAAATAAATAGATAAATGAATGAATGGATAAATCAGAGGCTCTGTTTTCTCATTAGTTGAGAAAATCGCCTCGCAGAGAGGGGTTAACAGACAGCGGCCATGAGGGAGGGCGACGGGTTTATATCTCACACCAAACGGCTCAGCGTTACATCAGTTTGAGTGTCAATCCCCTTCAGACTTCTCACATCACTACTCAACAAAACCAGGCCAAGAAAGAGAAGAAAGTGTTATGGCCTGAGCTCAGTTTTGCAGTCCAGCCAAGAGAGCTGCGTTTCTCCCCGTTACGGCTCTGGACAATGGCAAGAAGACCTCAGCCTGTTGACGGATTTCAGGCCAAGTCTCAGATTAACAAATGAGCCGAGTCGGCGATTCTATACATAACCATAAGGAATGTTTAACTGCCTAATTATCCCGCGCACTGGCCATGTGTGGAAGCACCTGCTCGTAATAGTCCCTGCGTTAGTCAGTGAAGCAGGTGTTTCCTCCGTCCTGCATCACATGACGGCTCGCTGCGGGGACGTCCGAGGCATTTCTGCTCCATCCTCACGTCCGCCCGCAGACAGCGGCAGGCTTTACTGTTTGTCATTAGGCTGTCACATTAGTCAAAGTAATGACTCGGCTTCTTTCACTATTGCTCTAATTTTTGCTTTTATCTCCTGCACAAAACTCCTCCTCCTCCTCCTCCTTCTTCTTTGTCTCCATCCAAACCTGGAGCCGTCTCGTTCTTTCCATGCACTTATCCCGTAGCATCCATTTGCCAGCCTGTGTGGGAGCTGCCAAGCCTGGGGGCCATTAATGTCACTCAGAGGGTGGTGGCACATGAACCGGGTGGGTGGGGGTGGTGGAGGGGGGGGGGCAATGATGCTCTTCAGCAGCGTTTGTTTCCGTACAGCCTCAGCCAGGCCCTCTCCTCAACACGTGGCTATTAATTGTGATATACTGTGGTTGTGGGGTTTGACAGACCCCAGTCCTGCTCCTCAGGGGGAGGAGGAGGAGGAGGAGGAGGAGGAGGAGGAGGAGGAGGAGGAGGGGATGGAGAGACACTGAGTCTCAAAGACCAGCAATTTACCTCAACTGCGGTCAATCACTGATGGAACTTCACAAAACAACTAAAACAATTGGTTGTGCAAACATGCCTTTGTGCTAATGTAGTTGAACCATGTTGCTGTGAGCTGAATACCAAGACTCAATAGTAAATACTGAGAAATTATGAATAATTTTTATTCTCACTGGTCACCATTTGACCAACCACAGTCTGACAATGGGAAGCGGTTTATGGGAATCCATTAAATGTCTTTTAATGGGAATCCATTGAATGTCCTTTGAGAGCATCTTCTGGGAAGCGCAGACTCTCTATGCAAATCTTCCGCCAATCCATTCAACGGTCGCTGAGATATTTCAGGCCGAACCGCAAGGAGAAAAAAAACGATAATTATCATTCAAGTCATGATGTAATTCTTATTTCTAAACAAACATCATCTCTTAACCGCTATGCAGCATTTGCAGGCATGTCGGGTCCAGTGCATGCACAGTAGTAGAGGTGATGTCATGTAATGAGTATTTTCTCCTCTGCTCTTAATCTTCCAGCAGCCTCTCCTCAGGCCTGACAGACACCAGCACGGCCCACAGGCCTCGCAGGAGCTCTGCTCAAAGTCTCTTTCTCTCCTCTGAGCTGGCCATTGTTGTGAGGCCTGATAAATATTTACTCTTCCCAGCTTGGCAGGGAAATGAGTGGGAGGGGAGAGAGACCCATTGTGACAAGAGGGGTCAGAGACACTGACAAGCCAGCAGGGTCCTTCCTTCCCCACTGGCACCCCCCCCCCCCCAAAAAAAAAAAGCCCAATACACGATCTGTGGATCTGCAGCTCTGGTTAGAGATGTGATGTTTGTGTGGGTGATGGAGGTGGAGAAACAGAACCAAGGGGATGAAGGAGGAGGGGCGGGACAGAGACATCCAGGCGGTCAAGACGATGACCGCAAAAAGAGACACAAGGCCCAGAAGAAGAAGAAGAAGAAGAAGAAGAAGAAGAAGAAGAGTGCTTTTGAAAAGAGAGAGTGGAGAAGGTTCCCCTTTGAGAGCTGTTTACATGACAGACCACCAGCGGAACTCACAAGACAATGGAGCAAAGAGGATCCACGACACCAGACAAAGCTGCCTCAAAGAGGAGAGGCGCTGCTGTTATGAATACACATGTCCCCTCAGGGCTTCGTCTCCCTCCTGACTCAACACAACAAACCCAACAGTCATTATTCAGAGCGAGAGCAACAAAAAACAAAACACACACAAATGGGGCTTTCCAGGGGCAGCCAAACCTTTATTGTCCGCGTCAACGCAGCGATATTTGTGAGGTTGCTTTAGAAATAAAAACAGAGAAGAAGCGATCGTTGTGAGGGACGGGAAGCGAAAGAGTGCTGGACTGCTCCCTCGCCTGCTCACCACTCCTAACGACTCCGTTTACTGGTCGTGCTTTGCTGCAGATGCAGAATGAAGTCACATGCATGTTGGATTGTTTGGTTCAGACTCCAGCAGACATGGGCCCGGGGTCCGAGCACGGACGGCTTTCCTTCATGGGGAAGACAGCGACACCGGAGCCGCTTGCAACAGTGGTGTTCAGCAAACCCTTTGTTTTTACAGTGGACTGTAACTTTGAAACCTTGGGAGAGATCCCACTGTATAAACTTCCACTACACGAATCATCTCCAGCGTTGCACACGAGAATTCAGCAAAGCCGATGTTAGTTGACGTCTATGGAAAATAAAACAGATCGTCAAAGAATAGATAACAAATCGGCTCGATAAGGAACTGGAATCTGCTAACCTGTCCTAGCAGTTTAGCCATACTACACAGTACTGAATGCCTCTGCAGTGCCAGATTTTATCCTCCTATCCTAATATTCTTGTCTTATTTCATTATTCTAGTGATTAAATGCTATATGTATCTCTCTTAGGCATCAATTTCCACCCCTAACCTCTGTTTGTTTTTTGGGCAATCGGCTCGAGAATTTGAGCACATCCTCTCTACATTTCCAGACCTGACCAGCCCAGCCCAGCCCCTTCTCCTCCTCGCCGTCTCCCGAGCGAAACGACATTAAAAGCTGCCTATTAACGGTCGGGGAGGACATTTCAATCACAGGGAAGAAAAACCCCCACGTGTTAGGATATCCCTTACAGAAACAACAAGCCTCGGTGTGCGCACTCGCACATACATGCGTGCCGGGTCAGCCAAGAGTCAGACGCAGACGTGTGGGTCCGGCTCCTGGTTCCTCTGATGGAGGCGGCTCCGTCTACAACACAAGCCTGGCCACCTACAACAATAAACACGGCCGTGGCTTTGCATTCATCTGAGGCCGGGCCTCACCTTTCTTTATCACTTCCTGTCTGGCCCCTCCATCTGTTCAACAACGCCACAGCCTCCACATCGAGGGAGGGAGACGCAAGGAGGCTCCGCTCGGAATGACAGAGTCTGCGTGTGTCGATGCCAGCTGTGTTTATTTATGGAAACCAACCGGCCAGAAGTTGCGAAGGAGCAGGTGAATCGGATCGAGCTCGTAGGGGACACAAAGCGCTCGTTCAGTGAGGAGGTTAAGGAGTCAGAGCGGGCAGGAACACCTGGAGACTCGGATCCAATCCAAGGTGGAAACGTCTCAGAAAATCCAAGTGCGATATATATTTATTTAAAGCATCTGTTATTGATCACTAACCAAGCCTGGGTTCAAATATTCCGAAGGTTGTTTTACCGTTAGCCGTTTTTCATCACGTTTATTGTCCCTCGATATTAATATGTGGTTTCATTACAGCGAGCAAACTCAGCCGTAAATCACACGGCGGACATGCAGAAAGTTAAATCATATTTTGGCCGGAGAGGCCGACTCCAACTGAGTTTATGCACTGATGTCATTTCAATACACCTGCGTCTTGTTATATCGAGGAGCGGAGTCTCCCCCCCCCCCCCCCCCTCCCTCCTCCACCCTCCCCCCACCCCTCCTCCAATGCCTCTCCGTCACATCCAGGAACACAACAGATTATTAAAATCAACAAATCATAAAGTTTAACGAAGGCCTCTCGGTCTGGAGGAGCCGTGGCAGCTGAGGCTTCTAATGAAGGGCGAGGCCGTGCGATCGTCTGCCAGGGCCGGCTCGTTGGACCTGAAAACAGCCGGCAGGGGCGTCTGCAGACGGGACGGACGCACCGCACCATCTAGATAACCCCCCCCCCCCCAACCCCCCCCCCACCCCCAACAACCATTCATTAGGCTAATAAAGCCTGCTGCATCACCCCGGGCTCTGGAGGATGGAGCGGCAGCCCGTTTACAGCTCTCCACCATCAAAGTCGAGCAGTTGTGTGTCAGATGAGGGGGGAGGTAGAGGGTGAGGGGGGGTGAGGGGGGTGAGGAGGGTGAGGGGGGGGGCACAGCGTGCAGGCTGCCAGGCTCAGCCCCCACAGGACAGTCACCCAGTAATCAGGGGTTCCCATGCAGCAGACAGTCAACACAGCTGGAGCGCAGAGCAGGGAGGGCGCTCGCTCGGCAAACTATGGAATATTGGGATAAAAACACAAAAAAACCAAAAAAAACTCTCCATAAACTGTTTACTTTGCTATGGCCGCATTTGTTTGTCGTTTCAGCGGGTGCTATTGTCTAGCAGTCGCATGTTTTGGTGACAATGATTCATTATCTAGGGAGGAAAAAAGATTTTGGTGGATGTGTTGTGGATGAGGTGTTTGAGGGCTTCATCTTAGCTTTTCCTAAACCATAAAAACCATAGTTTTCAACATATTTTTCAACGTTTCCAAAACCAGAAAACACTGATTAATCGAGACATTAATCAACTGTGGAAGTCATCATGATTTGTTGCAGACTTTGTCCACAGCCCTTGTAAGCTTTGCGGGCAGTAATCTCAATACACACATCTCAGTATCCAGGGGATTAAGACCAAAAGGTTGAACGTGCTGAAATAAAAGATGAATTACAGCCCAGACAACAATACGTTCTAGAGGCTGATTAATAACAGAAGGATTTGTCTGTTAGAAAACCAGGAAGCAATATAGTGGTCATTACAAAAAATACAGTTTAAAGACAATAAAGACAGTTTTCAAAAGAGTTTCCGTCTCTAAAACGCTGCCAACAAACATGTCATTATAGTTTCACTAATGTTAACTGTGTTCATACAGTGTATAGGCCCAGTATTTGGGATGGCGAATGTGGCTTCAGATACCAATGGCACATGATATAAAGTCCAGGGAAATCTAAAAGGTAAAACGTATGAGGACGATCCAGAACTTCCAGCAAACAGAACGAGTCGCTGTGACTCATGAAAACACCTAATTGTGCTGCTAATATCCTACTAACACCACTGCAGTCCACATTAGCTTTGGCTCTTCAGCCAGCTGCCTCAAATGACCTCCTCTGTGCCACCAGAGTAATTATGACCACTATTTCCTGCAGGAAATGGTGACACCAAAAAAAGAAGAGTGAAACTATTCGATCCGGGTATGAACGCTGCCAAAACATCTCACCAAATCTTTGGAAATGACTCATTATTTGCAGATTTTTCCACCTCCTGACCCGGCCTGAGCGGAGTGAGCTCTGGAATAGGGTCAGTGTTTACTTCCTTTAGGGCTCTAAAAGGGCTTTTCAAAGGCTGTGAAGTCTATTAGAGGGATCGTCCAAGCAGCTGCGGGGAGGAAGAAAGGCCGGGCAGCCGCAGCCTCCAGTCCAGCACAATCAACAACAGACGCTGTCCATGTTACAAAGCAGCCACAGCTGCTGCGCTCTAGCTGCTCCCCAAGCTCACCCATGATTACACACACACACACACACACACACACACACACATGCACACACATGCACACACATGCACACACACACACACACACACACACACACACACACACACACACACACACGCACACACACGCACACACATGCAGTAATAAATGAGTCCAGGCACGCACGCATGGCGCAGCTGATCCTTTACACACAAACAGGATCAAAAGCACAAACGTATTCATAAACACTGAATGCATCCATTTAATGTATAGCTGCACACACACACACACACACACACACACACACACACACACACACACACACACACACATCTCCGCATGACAAGGCGGCCCATGTGGAGGAATGAGGAGGGAGGACAGACGGGCGTCCAACTTGAACCTGAGCAGAGAGAGTTGTTGGTTGAGTGACACGGCCCTGAAAGCCTTTCAGCGGGTCAGGTCAGAGCAGACCAGCAACAGACAGATTGAGTGAGTGTGAGAGAGAAATGTCTCTTTGTGTGTGTGTGTGTGTGTGTGTGTGTGTGCTGGTGATCACCTGAGCATGCAGGGCTGCCCCTGCAGTCCAGGTTCAGATTTATACCTCAGCATGGAGTCATGTGTTGGCAGGGCTAAAAGGCCCTCACAGTTCACCCTGAACTGTTGATATCATTTTTCCATGTGGCGACACTGAACAGCTCACCTCCACACACCGGGACAACCACACATGGCTCCACAGGCCTGTAGAGAGAGTCGGCTCTGTTCTGGCTCGGGCCTGTTCGCTCAGGGATGGGTGGTTCTGTGATACGGGCCGGTACCATCCTCCCCAGAGGCTCCGCCAGCCACAGGTAAACACCTTTACCTCGCTCGCTGACCCAGTTGTAGCGAGGCCAAGAACAAACATCCTCACCTTGTACCGCAGGCTTGTCTGGACCCGCCAGGCCAGGTGGGGAGGGGTGGGAGGACTGGGAGGGGGGTAGAAAGAGGACCAGAAACAGCCCCTACTGCTCGCCTTCTAACTCACTGCCTCCTACCTGCCTGAGCCAGGCGGAGGGACGGCTTTATGTTGGCTTCTCTATTGAAGCTTTGGACGTGATGACATCAGTTCATAATGGGGGCCTCCTCAGGCAACGTAACACCACAGCTAGTGAAAAACGTCAGTGCACGTCACACAACTAGAAGGGACAGACCGGCACAGGTGGGAGGCTGATAGTCTGGCTCAGCTCGTGTCTTTTCAGGCATTAGAAAACATGGCGTCTGACCCTGTGTGCACCTTGAACACGTTTTGAGGGTTTGAACGATACGTGCAGGTGATGTTTAGTCTTACCTGTAGGACGACAGCGGACCACGCTCTGCATCTGTTCATGCGTTCACTCGCCAACTTTGCTCCGAAACAAGCAGCTCTGCAGAGACAGAAACACAGAGGTGAGATCTGGCTGTGCCATGGACTGGATGCCAGCGGTGGGAGGGAGCCAGACGTCTACCATGAGTGCAGTCTGTGTCTGGAGCAGGAGAAATAGCTCATTACTGGACTTTCCACGGAAATCCCTTTAAAATACACGATTCCAGCTACAGAGACGAGCCTGCAAAAAAAAATCAAATTGGCAGCAAAGAGAAGATGAAGGGCTCCTAGAGCATTCAAAGCCCAGTGGCTTCAATACAAACATATGCATGCATACGTAGCAAAGCTGCGTTTTCCTATTGACCCTCAAGCTGAGAGGTCACACCACTCAGCTCAGGTCGGTAACACAGTCTGAGGAGGTCACACACACACTGACTGAGGAGCTCTCGCTGCAGTTTGGTGGAAGGTGTCTGACAGGTGGAGGTGATGATGAGGTTTGATAAGAGCTGAATGAACCCGGAGACGATGACGTGTCCCCGCCCGCCTGAGACGCCAGGCCGGGACACAGGTAGCCCCATAATGCGGTTACAGCATGTCCTTGAGCGTGTCTAATGGCCCCGCAGAACAGAAGGCCATTCAGAGCTCACATATGGTCCACATCACCAATTACCAAGGTGTGCGTCGATAGGGACAAGATGAAGAGAGTGGCAGCCACAGAGGGGGTTGAAATATGGACGAGGAGAGGAGAGGAGAGGAGAGGAGAGGAGAGGAGAGGAGAGGAGAGGAGGGGAGGGGAGGGGAGAGGAGAGGAGAGGAGAGGAGAGGAGAGGAGAGGAGGGACCTTCAGCCAATTTAGAGGAACAACCACAGGTCAGAGGGGCCAGCTCGGGGCTCCTGCCCCGTCTCAAACACTGCACATGTCGACTGCTGCTACCAGGTTATTCATACTAGAAAAACAACATAATCTACATGTAGGAAACGTACAACTGAGAGCGGCCTCGGGGGGGAGAAAGGCTCCTCAAATCCTTCAAATCCTCTGTTGGCGCACAGAGGGCAGGAGCATAATGCGAGATTGTCATAAAAATGACTCTTTAATCAAGAACATGTTGCCGTTTCGTACGACCGTGACTCGATGTTGTGCAAATATTTGGTAAGGTATTTACTATGCGGCCTGTTTGGTTTTATGTTTCTGAGACACTGACACGCTCAAGTAAAACACATCGTTCTCGAGAGCAAACAGAGCATCAACGTGTCCAAGGATGTTCCATTCGCTACGGTGGATTCTGGGCCATCTCGCATCACAACAATCACTTAGAGTTTTCATCCCTCATCCCAAAACAGACGAGAAACAGAGAATATTTTGGAGTGGAAAGGCCCGTACCTTATGTCACCATCACACACACTTCTCCACCTCAGCACATGTCACTCATCAGCTCAGGTTAAGAATGTACTAATTGATAAAATCTACCCACAGCTTGCTCTTATTTCCTCTTGTCCATTCTGCCATCCCAATATAGAACTGCTAGCTATCTAAAAAGTGTAAAAAGCAGAGTGATAAGCTCTCAAAACAGCACTGGAAAGAGGGTGTTGGGGTGGGGGGGGGTCGCTCAAAAACTCTAGTCACTGGTTTCAGAGTAAAAAAGGCTCGGGCTGAAACTCCTCCCCGGATTCCTACCTTTCCACAATTCCAAAAATGCTCCCTTTGAGCCTGTGAAGACACAAACAATCTGTTGATTCAGTGGCAGAATCCTCTCCCTTAAGCCGCTATTTGCTTTAGCGGCAATGACACAAGGGGAGGAATTCGAGCAATGCCCGCGTATCGTAGACTCATTTCCTCCGAGCGGGAGCCATCTCCAGACAGGCCAGGCCGAGGGCCGCGGTCTCAGGCTCCCGGGGAGCGTTCTACGCCCGCTCCTCGCATTTCACCTCCACTCACTCATAACGGGGAGAGAGCGCTGGACGTGTGAGGGGACGCACATGTCCCAGCCGCCTCGCCTCGACACAGAGCGTCCACGCAGGCTCGTCACTCCAGCCGATCACGACGATAAGTTCATCCCATCTTTGAACACGCCCTAATCCCTCTGCTCCTTTATTATTTTCAGAGATTACGTTGTGCCTATAGGATTCCAGGGGGCTTACTGTCTCATTCTGCACAAATGGAAGTCGCTCCCAATTGTGAGGGATCAAAGTAGCTCCATAACTGCGCCGCTTTCAAGTAGAAAATGAAAAGCGTGAAAAGCCCGAGCACGCTCTCCCTCTCTCTCTCCCTCTCTCTCTCCCTCTCTCTCTCTCTGCAATGGGATCAACTCAAACTCAAGCGGCCTTGAGAAAACTTTTGCTTGTTCAATAGGGGGGATCGATGCCAAGAATTATCGTGGCGTTTTGCCATTTGTGCTCAATCTCCCTTTCTCTCCCTGGCCCTGCGTGATATTTTCCACTGGCAGGTCAATGATATGTCATGAATTTACATGCTGCTGAAACGCTACGTGCACTTTAAAAGGAATTGAAGGATGCCCTCTTTTTTTTCCAAGCACTCCAAAGTCAAGGGAAAACAGGAATGGAATGGGCTGTGCAAGCAGATTAGCCATCTTTGTGCTGTGATGGAGCCCGGCCAGGAGGCATCGGCCCACTCCCCTCGCCACTTGTGTCTTTTTTCAGCTGTTCGATTTAATGCCAGATATGCAAATGGCTTCTGAAAGTCACACGGGCGCTCCTACGGGACTATTCAGCTCCTAAAAGGCAACGGCAACAAAAAGAGAAGAAGAGGCCGGTATCAGATGACATAGGGACATCGACGTGAGAGATCTGCAGAGATGAAAGCAGTGGTGTACGGCCGAGACTGAAACGGGCAACGTGGATCTAACTAATTCAATTATCACAGGATGAGGTTGATGGGCTTTAAAACAAAACAAAAATCTGTTCTCTATCTTAATCCCTTCACAAAACATAAGCGAAGGCTGACTAAACATACCTGTATAGACGCTAGACGTGCTTTAATGTTTGGGCCAAAGAGCGATAGATGCCCTCATGTGCAGCCAAGCGCACATCCACCCACATACACGTCTGTCAACTCAGGCTGTTCTGGCTGTGTTGCTTACTCCTACTGTTACTAACCATCTCACAGAGATAAAAAAAGAAGAGACGTTATGCGTAATAAGATGCGTTTCAACTCAGTGCAGTTGCTACTTGCAGGTGTTTCCACTGAAGGGTGATTCTCCATATGAGCTACGATTCAACGCAAAGTCTATACCCGCAACATCCCAAGATTCCACTTTGAGAAGGATGGACGTCCCAAACATTGTTTTATCGGATATTGTAATTAGATTCAGAACAAGTTGAGTCATACTCCATCCTGCACCATCTTGTTTGAAGTAAACTGATCATGTGACCCCCTGCATCATGTCAGGGAACATGTTAATGCCAAGAGAGCGTTTTCATTACATTATTCTAGATCAACACTGACATAGAAGCTCACATGAATGTCAAACTGTAGCTTTTTTTAATTCAGAGCATTTCTCTGTCTAATGGAAATGCACTTACAGGAACAGGCTTAGAGGGCGTACGCCTCTTCAACTGTGGGACTACGGAAAGGAAAATGGCTTCAGGCCTAAGTCACTACAATAAGCGTCAACTGATACCATCAAAACACTTCCAACCAACATGAAGACTGGCCAACTCCTCCACTGAATCGGTTTCTTTTACATCTCAAAGATAGCTGAAGAATAACTAGGGAGGGCCCGACACCTGAGGAGAATCAGTCAGGGGGATCTGCCTTTTGTTGAAGCTTTCTGTTCCTCCACAGAGATGACGAATGGGTGTCAGAGCAGGCAGGAGCGCGCACACACACACACACACACACACACACACACACACACACGCACACACACACGCACACACACACACACACGCACAGGGCGACGGCCTCGCAGCTGTCGGTGTGTGTGCCTTGGTGCCGCCGCTGTTTGTGTTCCCAGGAGAGGCGGACAAAGCGCTTCCAGGTCGCCCACCAACCTGCCTCCTCGTTACCAGAGGTCATGCTGCTGGAACACAATGCTGACCTCTCATGCCAAAGGTTAGTCACTGAGGAGGAGGAGGAGGAGGAGGAGGAGGAGGAGGATGGGGAAGGTTAGCGAGAGTTAAGAAGAACAAGAGCAACTCCCCCTCCCTCCATCGCCTCACCCCCTCAATTTCAGTTAACCTTATCGTCTATTTTGGGACTGCTACTTCCTGGACTGACAGTTCCTTGAGGCACGTAGGGGGAAAAACAGAGGAATAATCAGATTGAAGGACTTTAAAAAGCTTTCGAGAGTTTTTTTTTTCTTTTTCTAATCATTCCCAACCCATTTCCCAGTTAGGTGTTTGGCATATGGCACTGGCCGGAGAAAATGCCTATAGATGGCATTGCTCTTAGATCACAGCGAGCTCATTAGCTCTGGCCTGCTGTTGCGCTCACTCAAACCAGACCAAAGACGTGATCGGGTGGAAATTCAAAGAGGGTGAGAGGGAGGGGGGTGGGGGGGGGGGGCGTGGGGGTGAGGGAATAGATATGTTTCCTTGGATAAGGCAAAGCCCAATAATGACTTCCTGTATTTAGCCTGGAAAACAAAACCGAGAGGCACCGAGGACAATGGCGCAAAAACAGTGAGTCAGTGCCGTCCCAAAGAGCCGCACTGGCTCGGACGCCATGTTATCCATCTGTAATGTTATGTACAGTAGATGAGTGTGTATGATGCTGATAGTTGTATGCTGGGGGGGGGGGGGGGTTACAACATCTGGATCTCGTACTACATGCCTCTGGAGTTCCTGGCAGCCTCCCTCTCTCTCTCTGCAACCCCCTCTCTGTCCATCCATGCTACCCCCCCTCCCCACCACCCCCTCCCCCCACCCCACTTGTTTGCTTCCTCCTCCTTCCTCCCCTCCTGCATCCCTACGCCCTCTCTTTCAGGGCCATGTGAAAACTCCCAATTACCAGAAACACGAGATTGCGCCGAGCGTCGGACGTGAACTTGGAATATGCAAAACACGGAAACGTCTCAACGGGGGCCACGCCGACACGTGATTGAATGCGTCAGCGGGTCGTAAAAAAAGTCCCCACCAACATCAATGTAATTATGAAAGCTTTACGCGCAGGACTTTTCCGGCCTGGGGAGTGACCGGCCGGCCGGGGCTGGAGGAGGAACCACCCCTCCACCTCCCCTCCCCACCATCCCACCTCCTCCACCTCCTCCACCCTCCTTTTAACCCAACAAGTAGAGAACAAGCAAGGTCTTCCAGCTGCCTTCCATCAGCGGCTATAATAGATGAGGGGAAAGAAAGACAGGGCGAAAGAAAAGAGGTTTGTAACACCTGCAGCAGGGTGCCAGCGAACATTCCTCGCTCCTCCGGCCCCTCGGTGATGTACTCTATAAATCCTTGTGATTAGCTACAGTAGCACGCCTAAGTGCCACTTAAATCAAACCCCTAAAGGGGAAGTTGTTGTGACCTCCGAGCTTTGGAAATGTGATTTAGGCCCAAGTGATTATTGCAAAAACAAAGCTAGTTCTGTTTCTCTAATAAGAGGAAGGAGGAGGAGGAGGAGGAGGAAGGAGGAGGAAGGGTGTGATGCGGGTGTAATGAGACGGAGGAGTGAGCGTGACAGCACGTTCGCATTAATGAGCCATTACATGGAGAACTCACCACATCGGAGGCAAAGAGCTCCTTGTTCCTAGACACTATACTACCGACTACTGACAGACTGATAACACAATCAGCAACTGTTTTATCATCTCGTTAGTCAATTTGAGCATGGAAAACATGTTTTGAGAAGGATTTAAAGATATTAAGTCTGAGTTCTCTGCTATTTAGATGTGTGTATTTTCTAGTTTCTTTCGTCTGTGACAAAGAAAAACTGCATATCTTTGGGGTGAGGACAGAATAACAGACACGTGACCTTATTTTAGCCTTTGTGAAACAGACATTAACCATTTTCACAGTTTTTGCCTCATTTCATAAACCAAAAACAAATCGAGTAATTGACAGCTTACGTCAACTACGGAAGCAGTCACTCGTCGCAGCTCTGAGTATATTTAACCTCAGAACTGAGGGAAAACTAGGAAGATGCCCTCAACGAGATGCAGATGGACACGCAGAATCTGAGCTCTCATGTGGTCGTCCGTCTCTGCTTTAGCTCCAAAACCTCAATCAGCGCCTATTCATTTATCATGTGTTTTTAAGGCTTTGCCCTCTGGACAGCATCCCTTAAAGACTGACAGAGACGACGTGCAGCATTAACCCGAACAGGTCGTTTAATGAATGAGAGCGTGATTGACCCCGGAGACAACAACAAAAAAAGACCACAAATCACAATTAAGCTGAGCCAATGAAGCAGCGTGCCTGGCTGTAGCGCAGGGTCTCTGGAGGTCTATTACAAGTGTTGTGCTGCTGGTAAGAGGAGGGATGCACTCAAAAATGAAACTTTAGGTTCAACAGGCAAAAGTGTTAACTAACTAACATAATACGCTTTTGTGGAGATAACGAGATAAAGAGAAACTGAACTAAAACCAACATAGTTTTTCCCAGTTTTTTCAGAACTTTTCCCCAGTTTTGTCCAGAGTTTTTCCCAGTCTTTCCAGCGTGCTACGGCCCGGGTCTGACAGCCGACACACTCCAGACTCACCTGCGCTCTGACTCGTCACAGAGCCGACGGTGTTTCTACACACGATCTGTCAGGAGGATTTTCACTCAAACAATCCGTAACGCGATACCTTTTTCTTTTACTAGTTGCTGGTTCTTCTGTGGAGAGTAATGGGTCTGTGATTAGAGAGAAACCGCAGGATAAGTTACGGAGGGACGGATGCTCCTGCACAGCTTCAGTTCTGATGATGACGCGATGAAACGATGTTAAATGTGAAAAATGTGTCAAAATTTGTGGAGAAGTTCGGGATCAAACGCGCTTAAAATACTATGTTTTTGTGAAGATGATAAAACCATGAGAAAAAAAAAAGACAAAATCCGTCCAGTATCTGAGAGGAAAGTTTGACGAGGTCAGACTAAAAATACAGCACTGTTAAAGCTTATCCTACTGTGTTTACTCTGATAGATAACTGCCCCCGAACCATGTGGGGAGTTACTCTCAACATCAGTATCAACATCAGCTGTTTATATACGATATCTCACATATAAATGTTGTGATTCGTTTGCTTTTTCCTTTGGGAGTTGAACCTTCAGGCAGCTACAGACATGTTTTACATAAAGAACGATGAACGGACTGAGAGAATACAGGGACGTGCAAACACACACACACGCACAGACACACACACACACACACACACACACACACACACACACACACACACACACACACACCTGCAGCGCTACACAAAGCTGCTGAGTTGGCCTTGAGAGCAGAGGACGTCCTGAGAGAGGGACGGTGTCTCTCCAGGGACGATGAGGAGTACAGTCCTGCAGCCTGACGTCAGACTTACCAAGCACTGGACTATATGAGCCTGATGCTTTCAGAGAGGGGAGGGGGCAGAGATAGAGAGAGAGAGAGAGGGAGATAGAGAGAGAGAGAGAGAGAGGGGAGATAGAGAGAGAGAGAGAGAGAGGGAGATAGAGAGAGAGAGAGAGAGAGAGATAGAGAGAGAGAGAGAGAGAGAGATAGAGAGAGAGAGAGAGAGAGGGAGATAGAGAGAGAGAGATAGAGAGAGAGAGAGAGAGAGAGAGAGAGAGAGAGATAGAGAGAGAGAGATAGAGAGAGAGAGATAGAGAGAGAGAGAGAGAGAGAGAGAGAGAGAGAGAGAGAGAGAGAGAGAGAGAGAGAGAGAGAGAGAGAGAGAGAGAAACAGAGAGAAACATTTGTTGTATACTTCGCTCTAATGCCACACATGGAAGTTAAAATTGCTTGAAAGTGACATTTGATAACTGATAAAACTTGAAAGTTCACTGCGAAAATGTCATTTTGTGTTTCGGACAGTTAACAACTATAAACGATACGTAGATCCTCAAAATGAGAAAGAGAGGAGAGAAATATGGTGGAGAAACTGCAATGAAATAGAGGAAGAAGAGAGTTCACTTCTTTTCTCTTATATTACAGTGGAGGGACCAATTACTCATCCTTGGTCCATTTATGAAATCACAAATGATTCAGTTACAATCGACAGATGGATGGTGAACTGTTTTGTTCATGAACATCGTAATAAAAAGTGGATGAAAATGAGGAATTGGCATTTTTTCCGCCCACTGTCTTTACGATTTACATTTCAATTTTTCAATTTCAGTGCAAAAAAAACCAAAACTGTGTGCACAGAGCTATAGAGGAGGAGTGTGAGCAGTCTGAGCCGAGCAGCTCTATACATCATACATCCTGCTTGTACTCTACATTATCATGGAGCGAGGACCACAGAGACCGCATGCTAGGGACTGAGGGGTTGCCAACAGCACAGAGAGTGCTATTAGTAAATGCACCCCAACACAGGAGCCAGGGGCTGGGTCTGCCAGAGCCCCCCCTCACCCCCTCGCCCCTCCCCCACCCCCACCCCCCCTCCACCCTGCAGGCCCCTGCTCTGCTCGGCCCGGCCGGGTCTGGAACCAGGTCACCGTCGGCCCCTCTCGGAGGATGAACATTAGCGAGACGCTGTATTGAAAACAGCTCCCCCTCCTCTGCTCCCCCTCCCTGCAGAGGAGTAAATGTGAGCCAAATGTTGCTGCAGCTCAGTAACTCTGACATGTACCATACACGCATTCACACGCCACACGTGATTGTTTGTACGCAGGTGCGCTGCGGTATAACTGCGTCAAAGCGCGAGGAGGAAGCGAGCACGACGGAGCGAGGAAGCAAAAAGAAAAACTTCTAGGCTAAAAAAAGCAAAGTGTAACAACAAAAACAAACACGCGGCTAGCAAAATTATACGGTCGAGCTACTAAATGAACCGCCAGCGTCCCGGCCACAGGTCTCCGAGGAGGGCGAGGTGGAGGAGGCAGAGGAGGAGGGAGGGAAAAGAGAAAGGACGGAGGCAGAGGGGAGAGAGAGAGGAGACAAATGGAGCCAGGGCGGTGGGGTTAAACTGCTCCGCTTGGCAGCAGCTCCACGGTCGGACTCGCAGCCCAGTTTATGGACGGGCCCAAGCTGCCCAGAGGTCTCTATGAGACAGAGATAAAAGAAACAGAGCCTCCTCCATCCATCCATCCCTCCATCCATTCCTCCATCCATCCTAGCAATCAGGAACGGATCCTTTTCCAGAACTGGCAACCAATGCAGCTATACCAATTAGCTGCCTGGTTTGATATGCTGCTTAGTGCCTCAGATGAAGTTCAGCTCGGAGAGAGTTTAAAGCTGAAGACGACTTCCCTCTAGCCCGAGTATCAACTTCGTTAAAGTTAGCTGAGATTTCGCACAATCTCAAATCTCCTCCTCTAGAATTTGAGGTTGAAAAGGAAAAACGATGGACTCCTTCATTCCAATCACCCAATGAGAATCGAGACTTTCCAACAAATTGAAAGAGCTCTGTAAGTTTTTCAAGAGAAGCAGCTCTGTTTGCACATGCTGTGACTTTCCACAGAGGTGGAAACAATTAATGCAGAATAAAAAAACAAATATTTGCACTTTATCCCCTCACGCAATGGGAATCGATAATGGAGTCGGAAACACTCATTTCCAGCATCGGCCTGGGCCTGGTCCAGTGCCTGGTCCAGGTCCAGGTCCAGGTCCAGGTCCAGGTCCAGGTCCAGGGCCAGGGCCAGGGCTAGGGCCAGGTCCAGGTCCAGATCCAGGTCCAGGTCCAGGTCCAGGGCCAGAGCCAAGGCCAGGGCCAGGGCCAGGTCCAGATCCAGGGCCAGGGCCAGGGCCAGGTCCAGATCCAGGGCCAGGGCCAGGGCCAGGGCCAGGGCCAGGGCCAGGGCCAGGGCCAGGGCCAGGGCCAGGGCCAGGGCCAGGGCCAGGGCCAGTCCCCTCCCTCTCCTCCCCTCCCTGGAAGCACCTCCTGAACCCTTCCTGGTTTTTGTCTCTCTAATGAACATTTTCTGAGCCGTTCCAGGGTGAGAAAGCAGATGGAACGGCGGGATGATTTACAGCACGCCCAGGCGCTCCTGCCGCCCCAGATCTGCCCAACAACATTTGCACATTTTTCCAGTTTATCTCACGTCGAATGAAGGTTTCGGACTCCTGGATGACTTTCAGGAGAATAGGGCGGAGGGAGAGGAGGAGGAGGAGGAGGAGGAGAAGGAGGAGGAAGACGGAACGGGAGGGAGAGATGTGTGTGTGTGTCAGAGGAAGGGCTAAATCCCAGCAATCCCTCTTACAATGCTCTTATGTTCTCTAATGATGATGATAATGGTGTTGGGAAGGCGGCCCGCTCCACGCAGTCGCACTGAGACCTAACTTAATCTCAGAGTTGAACTCCACCCAATGTTTCGCTCACATTGTTCATCAGCCGCATTTTGTTTCCATGAGGTAATGATCACGTACGCTTAAACCTCTTCGAAATGTAGTCAAAACTTTGGCATCCGACTAGCAGCTTATACATATATTTATATTTATACATATATAGGGTCTCATCAAACCAGCAGCACTGGATTTAGCAGTCTGGCAGCCTCGACTCTATGAGGAATATGGATTCCCTTTTATTCTAGGGAACAGGCCAGGAAAGAATAGTACAATCAGTGAATCCAGATGCGCGCTATAACACATTGAGTTAGATTAATAAAGTGCTAGTACGAGAGCAGGACGACAGCACAAAGTCTGAATATCGCAATAAACCCCGTACACTTTCTGCAGAGGTTTCATTGATGAAATACAGTATAAACTGCATCAGAGCTGCTACAACTAATCCATCTAAAACAAGCGTTTTAATGATCAGATAGTTGATTAAAGCATTTCAAAAACTATTTTAGAGGGATTTTATGAAATTTAGTCAAAATATTCCGATCTGCTTCTTTTGCTTATGAGAGAAAGTCGATCATTGAGACGAGGACAAAAAGGTCAACGAGGAATTTTCACAGTTTTTCTGTCACTTAATAAGCCAAATATCTGATTGATTAATTGAGAAAGTAAGCTACATAGATAAACATATACAAAAAGTTTGCAAAGTTTGTTGCAGCCCTTGTTTAAATGTAGCATGTTGCAAATTTAAGTTTTCTCATAATTTAACCAAGTTCTACCAAGAAATACTTGAAATAAAGACAGAAATTAATTCACAACAAAAACATCTGTTTGTTGCAGCCCTAAACTACACTGGTTAATATGAGTCCTTCCTATGTAAATTACACAGTGACATTACATATTATCAGTATTACATATTCATGTGTTAATAATCAAAATAGCATAACGAAAGAAAAACAGAAATGCAAGATGATCTGAGAAGAGTTTTAGATTCTTGAAGATGTTGTAGATTTCTTCAGTTCTTAAGAACAGAACTAAAGAAGCATCTTAGAGAGGAGCTGAAAGGTCTTTAGATAAAAGTAAACTTTTAATTGAAGTTTTGCAGTAAGAATCTGATGACTACCAGGATGCACAGCCTCCTCGCTCTTTTGCTCATTACCCTGAGTGGTTACAGGGTATAAACCAGTTTAATAATGGAAGGAAAATGAATAATAACATGAGTTTAAACATTTATCATCTCAAAATGATTAATATAATGTAATATCTGGTATCTGCCCAAGGCTTTATGTACAGTAGACTGCTGAAAACTCTGAGAGGAGCCTGAGGTCCTGCTGATTGTACCAGTGTCTTGGCAGTGATGCAGGAGGAAAAGGTTTAGCTCTGTAGGGGTTTGGGGATAAACCACTTCTCCATCTGTGATTATGAGGGTCCACTTTTCCGCCCAGGCCGCCTCTCGGCTCTGTCGCAGACGCACATTCTGTGGGATTACGAGTCTCTGCAGTGTCAGAAAGCTCAGCTGAGTGGCCTGGAGCGAGAGAGGTTCGGTCGCATAATACGGACCTTGTGCGACAAAGGTTTCCCAGGGAGGGTCAGCGCGGGAGTGACATTTTCGGCACAGAGAGACTCTCAGAAGAATATGTCAAAATATCTGCTCTGCGCTGTTCCCCGAACGCTATGTCACACAGTTGAAAGGGCACAAGAGACTATCAGATCATTCCAAGTCCTCCTTTCTTCCTGCTTCGCCTGCCAGGGTAGCCAGTGACACAGGGGTAATTTACGGATTAGTCACACAACACTTTTCTTTGTCCTTCACCTGCGCTGCTTTTAATATCTGGGTGATTTGCCACAAGGTGAACGTCCTCTGCTTAGCAGGGCCGACCGGAGGAGTCGGGAAAGCTGCAGAGAGAGGGGGGGGGCGCTTGTCAGGAGTGATTAAACTGGGAGCTGCTGCAATTTGGTGCACGGTATTGAGGGAATTTGGACTTGTCCTGTCTATCGGCTTAGACAAGGTCAATGGTGCACGCCGGGAGGCGCAGCTGTGTTCTGGGCCATTCCGGTGACTTTACCAAGCTGTTCCCAGACGATTCTCCGCCTAATTATCCAAGTACGAGAGCGAGAGCTGCGCAGAGGTATGGGATTTCTTATCAGTCTGACCGATGCTCCTCCACTTCTGCGTCCCAGATAATTCGATAGGAGCTTCCAGAGCCGCGCTTGGAAAGCAGGAAGAGTAATGATGTAGTTGGTCACAAATGATGCCACCGCTTACCACAACCCCGTGCAATTACACAAAACTGCCACATAGTCATTGGGAATCTGACACTTTCCAATGTGTAACCCCACAGAGTGTTTTTCCCGGCTGCTCTGCTCTATGAGCTAACTCTATTTCCACAGGCGTGCACATCTCACTGTCCACAGAGTTAGAGTGGGATGTAGAGCCTTTTTCCTACCTTCTCTGGAACAGGCTTCCCCAATCAGCTAGGGATGCAGGCTCCATCTGTGTTCTCTAAATCTAGGCTAAAAACCCTCCAATTCTCTCAATCATATGAGGATATGGGTTTGGTAGACTTCCATTCTGTTTTTTTTTAACTCTACTAACATTTTATAGCACGCTGTTTATATCCAATAAACTGAACAAAGTTTTACATTTATTCCCTTTGAATCAGAGAGACTTGTGCGCACTTTAAACAAAACTGAACTGAGCTGAGCCCCAAGAAAACTACAGCTACAGCTACAGTAGAGGCTTCAAAGGCCAGAGCCACCTCCCAGCTATTAAGCAACTCAACTCCTTCAAACTTGGATTAAAAAATTACATGCAGTGGAAAGAAACACCATAATGGGATCTGTTAAAAACATGCTAAATGTTTTACCTTGATCCTTTTTCCTTTTTTTTCTTGAGGAAAGGGGATCAACTACACTAAGTGCCTGAGACAAAGGAAATCAGAGGCTCTGCGCTCAGACCCCCGCCCCCCCGCCCCCCCCAGGACCCAGTGGTGAGTTACATATTCCATATGTCCGGCCTTGCTTCGACGCCGGCTCACATGGGATCCTATGGGGGCGAGCCCTTTCAACTGCTCCACACTAATGGGCTGACGGAGAGCGAGAGCCGCCTATATCCGCCGGGCGCTGTGAGAAACAGGAAGGCGGTGGGAGCCGGAGCGAGACGCAGGGAGACAGGGAGAAGGACAAGACGCAGAGACAGGCAGAGACAGACAGACAGACGAGCTCTGTGCTCCTTTTCCGGGACACGCTTTGAATACATACCAGCCAAACCGTTCCCCTGATGTTTGGCTACAGTAACCCTCTGTGTCGGGCCTTTTGTTTCCGCTAATATGCTAATCCAAGGTGAAGGTGACGCCGTGCGTCCACGCTGCCACGCCAGAGGAGGCGCGCTCTGCCAATTCATCTACTCTCCTCCGCCTCCCTTTCATAAGACCACCCAGACCGCCAATGTCGGTCAAAGCGTCAATGACAATGATATTGCGCCCGGGCCGAGATGGTCGCTGGTGGACACGATGCACGCAGCGCTACGGTAAAGTAGATTGGGCGGCTGGTCTGAGTAATTGGACAGCTGCAGGCTCCATCTTACAAAGAGGCTCGCTATGATGTCAATCACTCTCAGCCTTAAAATACTGTAGAAATGCAAAGCATAAAGCGTGTGTATGCGAATGTGACATACGGCCCAAATAATATGACCTAGAAGATAAGCATTAATAATAAAAATGCGAAGAGGAAGAAGAAGAAACACACAATATGGAACATAAATATGAGACTTTGTAGGTGTGTTGCCATGGTGACCGGCTTGTGTCTGTGAGTTGCCATAGTGACTGGCAGTCAGTCAGTCAGTTGACCACAGGGGTCTTTGAGGGGGCATTGATGAAAAACTATGCAACCTATCAACATGCTGAAAACAACACAAAACAGACCACAAGTTCATCACCATCTTCAAGCTTAAACGAAGTTTTTGCTTCAAAGTTTGGCTATGCAGCTGATCGTTGTCGGCCGTTGGGAGATGAACATTTGAGCCTATAGGGAATATAAGCGCATTGCATGAAAGAGCACAAACGTCCGTACAAAAGTGGAAAATATAATTTCATTACTGTGCAAGCTGTGACTTGGAGCGGGGTGTAAATAGAAATATCTCATTTTCATGCAATCCTACACAGTTGGGGTGCTATGATAGAGGCAGATGGTCTGTGAGAAGGCACGGATGAAAAACTATGCAGCGTATAAACATGCTACAAACTCCACCACTCCAAGATATGACAAGCTTAAATTAGGTTTCTATGTCAAAGTCTATGGCTGTTCATTCATTCTTATGGGAAAACTGGGGCCAGTTGTTGGTCAGTACTCATTGCAGGTGGAGCGCGCCCCTGTAGCCATGCAGTGGACTGGGCCGTTTGACTTGCATCACATGTTTTTATCGTTTTATCACCGAGGCCTTGTTTTGCAAACAGAGAGCAACAGAGCAGGGTTCAGCTCTAAATCTCGTGATGGCAGCATCTGCGCTGGATGTTGCCTCAGACGAGCTGTCCATTTATTAAACCCCCAAAGCTCCTTTTTTTTTTTGCATGCAGGCCTCGGTGAGGTAAAGCAGGTCCGGGGGTAACTGATCCCCTGACTGGGAGGCGTATGAGCCAAATATGATTCGACAAGGCCCAGAGCTCCGGGGTCAGGCCGCAGCCAGAACATGTGTCCCTTGGAGGGAAGGCACGGCTGCTCCTTCAGGCTGGTCCACATTCTCCGGTTTGTGCAACAAATCCTAATGAGGCTGCTCTCTGTGGGGGGAACCTGGGCCCTCTCCACAGGGATTTGTCTGCAGAGCTAAACAACCTCAGTGAGGGGAACTCACTCGCTTACAGCTTGATATAAGGCGATGGAGGACAAATGCCGTCCTATATATTAGCTTAAACATGTAAGCGTTCAGAAAACTAATGCGGAGAGTAGCCTGCAGAAAACATTAGGGCTGCATATATCCTTTATGATTTATTGTTCAGGTGTTTCATTTACAAAATGATGCACACAACTTTTGATGCCTCTCGTGTTTTGAATCGCTTTCTTCTGTCCTCACATTTCAATGATCTGCCAACGAAAGAAACCATAAGAAGCTGAGATCATAGAACAATATTTGTTGATTATTTCACTAGTTATTAATCCATTAGTTGTTGGCTATGCTACTGGCAGCAGAGACAGAGAGGGAAAAGTCAGGTAGTGACCCGAGAATCACGTAGAATTCTAAATAATATGGGTAATGACACCCATTTATGACCAGAGGAATCGCAGGGCATACATGTCAAAAAACCAAATACGTAAGAAAAAAAAAAGTTTCCATCTGTGGTTGATATCCCAGCAAACTCAATACAGGCCAGTAGAACCTCACCCAGAGGAGACAGCGGGACGGGGAAAAAGGTCGATGTTCAAAGACATTCCCCTGTTTCTGATCTGCGGCCGGGGTCAGTCCACCTGAACCACATTAATTCATTTTTGCCCTCTCCCCGTGCCTCTTCCTCTTCCTCAGGAAAACTTTATACAACGGCCCAGTTCAAAAGTCACATTGCCATATATTACAATGATACACTCTGACATCTCTGTTGAGCATAGTCCACTTCTCTCCAGAAATGAGGGAGGGATGGTGTGGGGGGTGCTCGGTGGAGTAAAATAGTGGCACTAATACGCAACACCTGTTCTTTTGCGGCATCCGTCAGTATATCAAATATACAAACAGTGACAGCTGGAGTGCAGGCAGTGATACGGCAGAGCTCTGGGACCCGCGTGATGCGAAAGACAGAGGCGGGTTGTTCCTGCAGAGCGCTCCTTCCCACACAGAGCCCTCTTCAGGTCGGCCGGCTGAGACCAGAGCGCAGAGGCCGGAGCTCGTTCTGTCTCTGAGAGGCAGCAGACGCAGGCACTCCAAAGCCCAGGAAGCAGAGGGATGAAAGGGGGCTGCCTATCAGTCAGCATGCTTTCAATTACCAGCTCCATAAAGACCTGGAGATAGGAGTTGATGTGATTGATGGTTTGGGGGATGCCAGGATAAGATCCATGCCTCTGTCTGCTGAGGCTCAAGTTTGCTTTTTGGAAGGGGGGGGGGGGGGGGGGGGGCAAGGTGGGGGGAAGAGTTGAGGAGAAGGTGTGATGGAGAGGTCAGCAGCACGATCTGGCCTGAGCAGCAGCATCTTCGTTAGCTGGGTGCTGTTTCTCGTAACTGGTCGATGAGATGGTGAATGATACTGGTAGACTGGTTCTAATACTGTACAGCGCTTTTCTGGTTTCACTCATTCACACCCATTCATACACTGATGGCAGAGGTGACCCCTCACAGTCCACCTGCTCAACCAGTAGCTAACAGGTTAAAAGCAGCATTTTAGTACAGTCCAGTTCTAGTACAATCACAACTTGTAGGTAGACTCTGCTTTGTACAAATTGGGCAACCAACACATTTTGCAGTTTCGCTGCTATTTTGGTCATGTGACCCACCAACCTTATGTCTAGTCACGTGTAAATGCCATCACTATTATGTGAACATGTCAACACAATAAGCAAATCTTTGAATTCTCACATTTTGTGAACCCAACTTACTTGCATGTTGTTGCATCACATGACCCTTTGCTCAACGTGACCCCGCTCCCTAGTCTTTTCAGCACTGGTACCATCTTTAAAATATATATAGATAAGAGAAAAAAGCCTAAAAGTGACATTAATCCCTTGGCTAAAACCCTGATAATTTCAGTCCTAGATGGGACAGCGTCAGCAGGAGAACCTCCCTCAGTTCTGGGCCTGAGGTTCGTGAGAGCAGCAGTAGCTGACTCCAAGTTGATCCCACACAGGCATTTATGGGGCGCTGCTCTTGATTTATCAATTTTCATAAAACAGCAAATATTCAAGCTACACTCCAGCTTTGTCACCTAATAAAAGAAAAATCTGAATTTAGAAATGAAATCGAAAATGACAAGGTCCATCTGAGCCAAATCAGCGCTGATCATGAGAGATCATGCAACGTGGCAACATGGTTTTAAGTACTTTAAGTTTGTTAAGAGCCAGTTTTAAGAAACTATCACGCTCAAACTGACAGTACAGATACAGGTGAAGCAGGTAGAGATGAACGTGTCAGTGTGCTGACGTTTAACAATCACCACCGTACACAGAGTGCAGCTGATGGGAACGTCTTCTTCGGAGCATTGCACAAATTAACAGTTCGATCTGCCAGCTGGGAAGCTGAAGGATGAGAAAAGTTATTGCAGATGATCCCGAGGGGGACATAAACGGCTGTGATACATTTCATGACGATCCATCTCTCAGTCCCTGACACACAGAGCAGAAAGCTCGAGGCGATGCGAGCAGAAAGGTCCGGGGATCACTAAAACCTGAGTCCAGGCGTCCTGAAGACGAGCCAGTACATCTGGTTAATGTTGAGATGTTTCTACAGGGGGTGCTATCACCAAAGCTTTAAGCAGTTAATCACACTGGGCGCCCAACATATCATTACAAATATCATGACGATGCATCACAAGGCAGTGGTCTGTGGGATTCTTCTACTGGGGACCATGAATGTCAAAAATGTCACGCTAATCATAGAATAATTCAGATATCTGGACCAGAACACCCCATTTGTGGAGCTTAGCTAGTAGCTGAGCTAAAAGGTATTTTAATAGGACCAGAAAATGTGGAATAATTACTATAAGAGCAGATAGTGAGATGCTGAACCCTGATTTCCCTCTAAATTACACTGCAACTTAAGAGTGTGTAATAAAGGATGTTGGAAGTTGCAGCATCAGCAGCCAGTTTTTCTTTAGCTCGTTACAAAACGTGAATCTCGTTTCAACATCAGTTCCTTTCTCTTAGTCATCCTTTAATCATCCTCCTCACTTCCTGGGTTTAAAGTCACACGCTGCTACTCATCCTTCACGTCTGCAACCGTCTGAAGCGTTGCATCACGCACCGTGACTTCGATCGCTCACAGGTCACGCTCCCAGGTGCACTTTTCTGAAGGTTCACGTAACGTGAACGCCTCTAATTACGGTTAAATACGGTGCAAAGTCAGGTGCTGCGTTCCAGTCTCAATGTGCGTAACTTTAAACAGCTCAGCTACCGCAGGGAATCCTTCTACGATTCATAGGGAGGAGGAGACGGAAAAAGATCAACTAAAAGCTCCTGGCGAGCTGCTGAAAGGACCCTCAGGTCAGAGTGTTTGGTTCGTCGTGCTTGTTTGGGATGCTGCAACAAGCTGATTCCATTTGTGCCGGATGCTGAATGAAATCTGATCAGCTCCTCAGCTTCTGTCCCGACCTCTCAAGAGATGTGTGGACCAGGCTGTATCGTTTGCACAGCTGCAACACAACACTAGAGTTATCCAGCTAAGGAATTCAATTATTAAGAGAGTATATCATACGATGCATTTTCATCTCGAGTCTGCCAGTGCCCACATGATAAGAATGTGATCCGGGTCCACCGGATGATAAATCTTCACCTGTATCTGCATCTTTCCTCTGACTTCACAGTCTCAGTCGACCGGGCTGCTCAGCTGCAACTTCGCCTCTTTGGGTTCATCGCTCTGTTTTCATCTGCTGCATGCAAGTTTTTGAGGAGGTTTTTTTCTTTTTTGCCCAGAGGAGGAAAAAAGTTTTAAAATGCCAAGGGACACTCCCTGCTCTGCACAGGACTGCATGAAGAGGAGAGAAGCAGCCGAAGAGACACAGATTTCCTTTGGAAGTTTGTGCAAAAAAAGGAAGTGAAAAAGTAGCTTCTATTGACTAGTCAGAAAGGGAAAAAACAGTGTAATGAGGTCATTTTAACTGTTTCCCTGTGCCCTGCAAATGATTTGGTTCTTCACAAGATAAAACAAAAATTAAATGTAGTAGTGAAGAGTTACTTCCTATTTCAAGGGTTCGACTTTAGGCTATAATCTGAGATTGAGCACATTCATGTTTTAATCTCGTCTTCAGACACCCCTATTTGCAGTGTGGAGATCAGGAACAGGTTGGTGTCTTATTTCCCAAAGCATCCTCTCACGCAGGCTTTGTTAGGCTGAGCTGCTCTGTGAAATCTGAACCCCGGCTCGACTCTCATCCCCACTGAAAGCTAAATATTTATCTCGGACCCATCTAAATCCTGGTCCCTGACGGGCCGGCTGGGAGAGAACATCTCTCTCTCTGGACGCTCAGCGGATGCAACCGCCCGAGCGGCCTGTCAGCGCCGACAGAGACACAGATCCACAGACTCTGAAGTCTCCAAGAAGACAGAGGCAGACTAGGCGTGGGGGTCTCCATCCTGCAGCCTCACATCAAACAGAGCGGCCTGAGTTATAGACGGCATGTGTGCGAGTCAGGCGTCCGGTGGAGACAGGCTCCCAGCCCCATCACCCCCTACCGCCCGACCAGCCAGCCAGCACCACCCCGGGAAGAAAAGGAGACAGGGGCCGCAGCTAATAGGAGGGCTGGATGGATTACAATACCAACAACTGCACATTAGCAAGAGAACAAAAGGTGGGCGAGGTCAGGGGGTCACCTCCACTGGAAGTTCACTTTACGGTGAGATTTACAGTAGCTTCGTATCACGTTGTGCTCCTGGCACTGAAATGGGACCAGAGCGCCTTAAAGTGATTCTTCACCTGTCCCCGTCCCAAAATGAATTCATTTACGAGGCCAATGATATGGATATCTGATGTCATGAGGGGAGAAGTGCAGGTGCAGACAGGTCGGACCGTTTATTACCTCTTTTTTTGTTCCGACTCGGAGGAGGTTTGTCGGGCGGTCGGAGCATTACCTCACCATCGCCTCGCTGCCATCGCTCAGGGAACGTTTCCCCTCCCCTACCCAACGCCAGACACTACAATCAGGAAGGATTGCAGCCGTATTATCAGCAGATGGACCAAAGGCGATCCGGGCCAGGCCATTAAAAGGCGCAGATGACACGTGGGATTCATTGAGAGACGAATGCGGGTATCGTCTGCAGAAGGTAATAGCGGCAAATAGAGCAAGAGTGCAACAGATGCCAGGCCGGAAAAAAGCCTTTTTGTTAGCTGACAAAACCCCGAGATCCAAGTGGAAGCTTTTTCCAAGGAGGACGTGATCTGACGGGCGGCGGCGGACAAATGAAGACAAGCGCTTCCACAGTCTAAAACAACAACGCTGAATGAGGGACACAAAGATAGCATTAAGACTGATTTAGAAACAGAAAAGGCTGGCTTTCAAAAAGACACCACCATGGAAAAGAAAAAAAAGAAAAAGAAAAACTTGCCCAGATGGAGAAAGGCCAAAAATGAGATGGCAAGCAGCTGTTGGAGCCAGCTGTCTCGGCCAGTTGTTCAGAGGGAGGGCGGGGAGGCCAGGACGGAGGGACATTGGGAGACTTTCAGAGAAAGTGAGGATCCAGATATAATAAGCTGACTGACACAGAGAGGGTTCACTTGGAGACGAGGGGGCGATTAATCTAAAAGTAGCTAAATCGTGTTTTCTCTCAACTATGGCACACACTGGTTATCTGAACGGATCGCCAGGGCCGGCCAGACTTGGCTCTGGTCTTGATTGTAGTTACTCTTTAAAACACAGACATTAAGCAGATAGCCTCTTGGAGAACAGCCTCCAGTTTCTAGTGTGGGAGTTTCATCTTGTGCAAATTACTCAACGGATCGGGACCACAAAGAAAACAGAAAACCAACAAGCTAATTATTACACTCACACAGTCTGTCAGACATGATGCTGAGCGATATTTTAGTAACAACAGCCATGTAAAGTATTCAGAGTCAGGGATATAAATATAGTCCACTTATGTAGGCATGCGTCTCATTTTGATTAGGAATAAACAAGCATTCACATATAAATTTGCCTCAATACTTTAAGATTGTGTGTCGATGAAGGCATTTACAAGTTCACATACATCAAATACTGAACATGAAGCCCCTCAAAAAAGGTCCTGGACAGTCTTGACTAGGCTGATGTCAGGGGGTAAAGTAAGCATGAGTGCGCCCCCTAGTGACTACTATAGAATCATGCATACAGCTGCAGGACTAGAGGTGATGGATGGAGGCGCACCTTTAAAAATGAGCCCGGTCAACCTTTTACATAGCACGGCAAGGACCGTTCTGAGGCTCTCATTCAGGGGAAACATTGTCCTTGTTGCATTTTGGTGTTTGAGTGCGTGCGTGTCTTGAGTACTCACTATAACTTCTTTGGACGAGCTCTGTGCTTGTGTTTCCTCGTCTCTGACAGCGACGGGCTGACCTCAGCTGGCAGCCTCCAGGAGGAACTGAAACTGATAAGAGCAGAGCATTAACGGATGGCAGGAGAGCCCTGAGCAGCATTCCCCGGCCGACACAGCGT
This sequence comes from Karalla daura, assembly GCA_029224185.1. Taxonomy (NCBI): domain Eukaryota; kingdom Metazoa; phylum Chordata; class Actinopteri; order Chaetodontiformes; family Leiognathidae; genus Karalla; species Karalla daura. The sequence goes on along the minus strand of CM055206.1, from coordinate 16,683,276 downwards.
TTCTCCCACAAAGCCGTAGATCAACAGAAACCTCCGTTCATCGCAGCCGTTCCTTATCTGAGGCAGCGGCAGCACCTGGCCTTAACAAAACGTTTCAGAGTAAAACGTTTCTGAGACGCATGTGCGAGGAATGTCAGCCGCGACAAGCACACCAGCTCTGAGCTAATGGGACTGGACACTGTGATGTTTGTCTTCACCTTCATATAAATCCTATAGAAAAAATGATTTTCTGCAGATTGTTTACATGTCTCCTGTGACTGTGACCTAAGTTAATAACGTGTATAGCTCTCCCTTCCCTCATCTTGGATATACACTATATTGCCAAGAGTATTCACTCACCCATCCAAATAACTGAAACCAGGTGTTCCGCTCACTTCTATGGCCACAGGTGTATAAAAGCCAGCACCGAGGCAAGATTCCTCTCTCCTAAATGCTCCACAGTCAACTGTCAGTGGCATCACAACAAAGTGGAAGTGATTGACAGTGACAGCAACGCGGCTGAGCGGTAGGCGACGTAAAATGACAGAGTGGGGTCAGCAGATGCTGAGGCGTAGCGTGCACGGAGGTGGCCAACTTTCTGTGGAGTCGATCGCTTACTGACCTCCACACTTCATGTGGCTTTCAGATTAGCTCAAGAACGGTGTGTGGAGAGCTCTGTGGACAGGGTTTCCATAGCTGAGAGCTGCATCCAGTCCACACAAACAGCCAGTGCAATGCAGAGCGTTGGATGCAGTGGTGTAATGCACGCCACCACGAGACTCTAGGGCAGTGGAGACGTGTCCTCTGGAGTGATGAATAGCACTTCTCCATCAGACGGTCTGATGGAGGGGTCTGGGTTTGGCGGTTGCCAGGAGAGCAGTACTTGTCTGACTGCATTGTGCCAAGTGTAAAGTTTGGTAGAGGTGGGGGGAGGTTATGGTGGGGGGGTGTTTTTCCAGGAGCTGGGCTTGGCCCCTTAGTTCCAGTGGAAGGAACTCTGAATGCTTCAACATACCAAGAGACGTGGGACAATCCCATGTTCTGAACTTTGTGGGAACAGTTTGGGGACGTCCCCTTCCTGTTCCAACATGACTGTGCACCAGTGCACAAAGCCGGGTCCATGAAGGCATGGAGGAGAGAGTCTGGTGTGGATGAACTTGACTGGCCTGCAGAGAGTCCTGACCTCAACCCGAGAGCCAGGCCTTCACGTCCAACACCAGTTCTGGTGAACAGTTCCCATAAACACACTCCTAGACCTTGTGGAAAACCTTCCAAGAAGACCTGAAGCTGCTATAGCTGCAAAGGGTGGACCAACATCACACTGAACCCTGAACTGACCTGAACTGAAGAACTGAAGATAGATTCAGCTGGGTGTGAATGTGTCCCATTGCTCCATAATGGCCTTTAAGTTTGTAAACAGTTGTTAAGCTCTATTGTTAAGCAAGTAACGTGAATCCATATGAACAACTGAGTGGCAGGCAACACAGACAATCAGTGTCAGGCCAATGTGCGGTTGCCAGATACACATGAATGGGCACCAGCTCTCTGCAGGAATGGACCATAATATTCCCAGATCTAAAAACAGGATTTTTCAAAAGGGCTTATAAAGTAGAATCTGAGGCATTTCTGATTAAACCAGTGCTCCAAAGCTTCTATGTAAACACCAGAGAGCAAGGATAAATAGTCAATGCAACCCTTCTAGGTCCCCTTTGACAAACAAGCTGCAGATCAGGGCCTCACAAGCTCCAACAGCAGAGTCTCTGACACACCACACAGTATTTTTCCTCAGGCCCAACCAAAGCCTCTCTGAAAAAAACCAAATACCAACAAACTCATGGTTGAACCAAGGCCATGGGGAAGAGTTCAGAGGGCGGCTGAGGCGACACTGCAGACAGGAGGACAGTCCATGTGCAAATACCACTTCCACACCAAACGCTTCCCCTCAGCCCACAACCCAGTGACCCACAGCGCTCTTTGCCTTTCATTCTCCACCTCTGTTTCTCAACAACTATTTGACTCAGGAGCAGCTGGTCACGTTCATATGACGCTGAGGAGCTATAAGCAGAGGATTAGTTGGTAATGCTCGTGAGAGAAACACTTTTACAATAAACTACTGGCAGAGAGCTTAGTAACCAGTCCATTACATGCAGTATTTAAGACTTTTTTAAAATTCCTTTTCCATACAAGAGAAATTCTTCCCCTTAGGATACAATTTGAGGCTATCTCGCCTGTGGTGACAATAATAAACCCATTAAATCTGAGTTGCTCAATGTCAGCAGAAGATCTCTGTGTTCTCAAAGGGAAAAAGGCAGAGAAGCATCCAATCGGTTGGATATGTTCTAGAAAGATAGAGCAGATCCAGGGCAAGGCTAGACTGGAGTCCAGACTACAACCTAATGACATCCTGAGTCCATTCATCACAGGGTGTCCACACACATTCACTCTCTGATTAATACTGTACCTAGGAGAGGTTACAACATCTTAGAGCATCATGAAACTAGAACATTTGGAGAAAATGCACAGAAATAGCCGGGACCAGGAAGTAAACCAAGCACCTTCTTACTGTGAAGGCAACAACACTGACCACTGCTCCAGCTCGAGTCTTCGTTTCATATTTAGAGAGGCCTGGTGTCAATGCAACATAACATCTGGAGTAGCAGAGGAATGAATGAGCGTTGTGTGCTGGGAATGTGGAGGGATTGCTTGGAGGCCAGCATCACTATTCATTACTTTTATTACATAAGAGACCACTCTCTGGAATGTGACAGCAGAGAAACATGTTGGAGGAAGAAGTAAAAAAGTTGAAAGAAGTTAAACAGACCACATTATGGAGTCTATGAGTATTTGACCTGACTTGGCAGAATTTCATTGAGAGGCTGAGCAGCTTACGTGTTTACCAGAGTTCAGGTGAGCTTTTATGACTGCCCGAAAGTCTGGACTATCGGACTCTGGTTTGGAAATAAACAGCTCATGTGTCTCAGTTGTGCAGATGTCTAATGAAGTGCTTCGACAACGAAAGTGAAGTTCAGTTTCCAGGCAAATACACAAAACACCTGCACCCACGAGCAGTTGTTCAAACAAATGAGTTGAGCAACTTCAGATAACAGTGTGTGAGGAACAACACACCATCCCAGCACCACCGAGGTCAGACGCAACCCCACAGGTCTGCACATCTCTCACTGGAAGAGTTGTTGTCCTTAAGACGCTTTTCCACTTACATGTGTTATCAGACACATTCAGTAAAACATATCATACCCGCTTACATTTGGAAGTGGACTAAAGTCTCTCGTAAGTGTCCAAGTCAAATAGTTAGTTAAAGTTAGTGTTGGTTTTAGACTGGAATGCGTGCCTGCTCCATTCAACACACACCTTTGGCCTTAATATAAGTACCAAATCACAGGAGACAGACATCTTTGGTCCGATCCAGTTCGGGAGTGATTTCTGTGAAAATCCGGACCATCGGACTATCGAACTATCCAGCTCAGTTACACAGATAATGAAGTGAACTCACAATGAAAGAGGACTTTAACGCAACTCCTGCAACCACAAGCAGGTGTTCAAACAAATGAGTGAAGCAACTTCTCCTCTGGACCAGATAACAGAGAGTTTAAGACAATGCAACCCAGCACAACCAGTAGAGCAGCCCGGTGCACCACACTGGATGTTTACGCATCTCTGCCTGGGAAATTGTTGTCCAAAAGATGCTTTTCCACCTCCGTCTGTTCTCAGACTCATTGAGTTGTACGTATTAAACCCGCTTTCTCATCTGACAGCAGCTCAGTGTAATTACACTCTCTCGTAAAGTGTCCAGATCCAGCGGTTCACTCTGAAGTTGGTGTCGGGTCCAGGCTGGAACACGTCCCTGTGTCATTTAACACACAGCTTCGGCCTTAACCTGAGTGCCAGATCACAGGAGGAAAGCCCCACAGCCAGGCTCGCTTCCCCGGCTTTAACCGTGAATACCGACTCTTCGTTATGGCCACGGAGGAGCAGCAGACCTCGGCGGGGGCATTTCACCTGCTTTTTATCAGCGGAAAAGCACCGGAAACGCCGCCGTTTGCTCTGGCCGTGCTAGCCGTGCTAGCCGCTAGCCGCTGGGCTAAAAGCTGTGTGAGCGACAACAGCTGGAGAAACAACAGAGGTTTGTTTCTTTCTCTCTCTCGCTCTCTCTCACTCTCATACTCACATGGGGCAGGACGGCAGGACACAGGCCCACGGTTGCGAAGAGGGAGATGGCTTAAAAAAAGTCCCTCCTGGTCCTGGAGTTTTTTTTTTTTTGGTAGTTTTGCCGGATGCTGGTGTCTCCACTATCCAGGCATCAAACCATGTTGTGGGGGCAGCTGCGCACTGGGCTCTTGTTTGCACTGGAAAGCCATTACGAGGTTTCTGGAAAACTGTAGGGAACCTGGAAGGGAGCTAGGAGGAAACAAAGAGCCCTAGAGCTCTTCACTGGCTGGAGTGTGTGCACAGTTCACACGTTTTCGCCTCAGTATCCAGAGTTTTTGTTCTTCTGGAGGCAGGGAAAGTTAGTTTCTGTAGCGCCATTCACGCACGCTTTAAAAATATTCGTCCTTATATAAAGATATAAATTATGCAGCTACAACCGGTATGTATGAAATAACAAAGAAATAAAATGCTACAAACATGACACGAGTTCAATTTTGATTTCAAGACTGATTTGAAGACTCTCAAATGCCCTATTATCAGTTTATTTTATCATGTTACCATATTGTTTGATGTGTAGGAATTCCATTGAACTCTCTGAACCACCATATTCTTATAATGCCCATGATAATAAAATCTTGAATATATTTTATTACTTATTCATTGTTGTCTTGTTTTCTCATGTTAATGTTAATGTTTATATTTACCTCCTTTTTTTAAACTTGTGCCATGTCACTTGGAAATTTCCCCATTTCCTTCATTGTGGGACAAATACTTTATCCTTTTCGTACTTCTTTTTTATACTATACCCTTACTGTATAGTGTGTGTATGCTGCTTCTGACTGAATACAAATAAAAGGCTGGTCCCATAATGAATCCATGAGCAAGTTTTTACATGTCCTGCTGAGACATGAATCTTTGTTATACTTCATATGTTTAAGATCATAGGGGGCTGTGTTTGTAATTGTCCTAAAGTGGCTTTTCAGACTCACAGTCCAACACTACACCCAGATTTGGATGAAGGTTTCTATTATGGGGTCTGTATGAATCAGTGCAAATCAGGGCATAGGGAAGTCTTTGTAGTCGATTGTCACAATCCAGTGTTGCAATCTGTAGCCCAACTGAAAAAAAACTTTGTAAATAAGAGCAGAAAATTTTCTTCAAACTTAATATCAAGTTGTTTGTGAGTTAACCTAACTTTAAGACAGTACGATAATAAGTGCGGTCTTTGACCTATAGAATAAAATGACATTTCCAACTCATGGTAATGTTACATGGAGCCTGAAATTCCCTTCTAATGGGATCGATGAAGCTTCTATCTAGCTTTTTATTTTGTATTGCTAACCCGTCCTTACCTGTCCAGGAGTAAATTTTATAGATATCATTGAGGGGAAAACCTAATGACAGTGGAAAATAACTTTTCAAATGTTAATGAAATTACGCTCCAAAACAGTATTTATTGCCAGCTTCAGTTTGCATGGTCAAGAGAATTGTCTTGGCATATTGATGCAAAACAGTAATTACAATAAGTAAGAGGTAAAAGTACAGAGAGGGAGAGCATAAAACTCTATTTTTCAACTGCAAAAAAAAACAATCAGTAAAAACATGATCAATGACAGAAAATTGATGTCTAAATGGTTTGAATTTGATTTACTGCATTTTGGTAACAGTGAAAGGATCCTCCCACTGTGTCCCTGCATAAAAATGTGTGTCTTTGTTCCATTCTTCACAAAGTGTAATCCACTTAAAAGATGCATCCATGACATACTGAATAGAGGAGACAGATAGGAGGAGGTGGACTGGGATGGGAGCCAAGAAGTGCAGAGGCAACTGGCAACCGCACAGTGCTCTCAGAAGTCAGTCTCCCTCTGCTGTTCAGAAGTGCACTGACAGTACGGCACAGTCGAGATCACACACACAGCAGCACACATTTCCAGGGCTCAGCCTGCCTCGTTGCAGTACTTTTGGGCTGTGAGAACAGAAAAAGGAACATGCGCAACTAATGATTAAGTATGGCTCCGTACCAAGACCCTGCAGTTGTACATTAGACAAAAGCAGATCCAGGGCAGTGTTTGTTTTGGCTCAAGCAGAATCCAGCAAAAAGGTCAGGATTTAACTCACTAACACGATACAAATTTCAGCGATATGAATTGCTTGACATGATCCTACTTCCAAAAACTTGTATTCTTAGACTCCGAAGGGTTTTAAATAAGTTGAAACCTGGTTGGGCGTTCTAGTGTCAGTGCTAGAAACGAAACCTTCACATCTATAAATGTCTCCTCTTCTTTTCTCCAGACAAAAATAAACGACTTCATTATTCCACCAGCAAGACTCAGAAAACTGTAAAGCACAGAAACAGGTGTAAGCATCAGGAGTTGCTCGGTCGGAGTTTGATGTCGGATCAGACATTATGCTGCTGCAACAAGCAAACTATACTATTTTCCAACACCCTGTGGTCTTACACTAAATAAAGACTTTAAAACAGAGAGTGCATTGGAGGGGTAAACTGGAAGTATTAAATTATTAATCCTGAAACCAACTGATTTGTACTTCTGGAGGTATTTTTGGTCGTTGTTGTTGTTGTAGTCACATGGGGCCAGTATGACTACCAGACTGTAAATTGCACAGATTCCGCTTAACAGCATTCACACCTCATTTGCAAAATCGGCAGCGCTCAGTTCTAAGCGAAAGCTATAATACGTCTCATATAACCAACTGTAAATATGGCCCCATAAGAATCTTATATATAAGTACTGTGAGTTCGTTATGCATTATTCATGACTGGTGGGTCACAGACAACTGCTTTAACAGCATTAATATTCATCATATTCTATTGTGCAATATAAATGTTTCAAAAAGCCTCTGACTACTTTAACACCCCCACCGTGGCAGATCAGGTCTGACTGTCTTCTTCTGAAGCACTTTGACCACTATTAAAAGAGAGCAGAGCACTTGTCGTTCGTTTTGTCCCGCTCTCATTTTCTCAGCACGACCTCTGGATCAAACATTGCATTATTAGATGATAAGATTTTACCCGACGCCGTGTGTTCTGCTTTCAGCGAGCTCTCTGACCATGACTCTCAAATTTATTCGAGCAGTTTCTGCGACTAAATCTCATGACAGCAAGGTAAATGACTAGAGAAGGACTTTATGAAAACAAGCTGTCACTAAGATTTGCTTTACAGAGACTGATACACGGTGTGTGACTGCAACACCCCTGCAGAGCAAAGCAGGTGCAGGCTGAGATGGAGCAGAAATAGCAAAAAAAAAAATAAAAAAATTAATGTTTGACTTAAATGGGATGTTTTTTTTCAGCTGAAATGTCTAATTGATGCTCATGGTAAGTCAGCCACCTGGATCCATTTCCCCTGCAGAATTAAGCCTCTTTTCATTTCTTCCCATTGCCGATCCTCCTCCCCCTAAACCAGCTGAGTAAACAGGCCTGCTGCACATCTGAAACATTAAGTGCTCCAAATATGCAAATAGGTGTATATGTTCGCAAAGCCGGGAACTTTATCTAAGCCTTGTTATGAAACTAGCTCTGCATTTGGAGACGATGCTACATGTGATTGCATACACCAACACGTTTTATGTATCTAAGGTCAGGTGATAAATGTGCACTTTAAAATCTGTAACTTAACCTTGGTTAATATCTATGACTCTCTTTTTTTTACCTTCTCATACTGTAGATGTGCAAAGTTCACAAGTTAGAAGGCAGCTTAAATCTAAACAGAGACAGGATGTGACGTGAAGCAGAATGTGACATAAACCATACCACCTCTACATCCAAAACAATTCATGCATACCGCCTACGCTCAGGTATGCGAATAAATGAAGACACATGACTGTAAGGCAGCAATTTAGCGAAGTTCGCAGTGAAATGTCAGTGTGCGCGCTTCTGGTTTTTCCTCATTATCTGATTCCTGCTTTGACTCTGGCTCAGTAATCAGCAACACATCTTCGACTCACTAAACAGTTGCAGAGTACAGCCATTAAACAGATCGCAGATCAGCTGGGAGGGAACAAAGCTCCAAAGAATAAATTAAACCAAAGACAACAAGTGTCACTCTGACTCTCAATTATTCGCTGTAATTACAACATTGTACCACTTAGTCTGATTTTTCCCAATCAAATTATTTGGAAAGAGCTCGAATACTAACAAATTTTAACACCTCATAGAATTAGATTTAGACTTAGATTAAGACTTTTTAATACTTCCTAATGGCCTTAACTTTCCCAAAATGGATTTATCAACTTTTAAAACTTATTAAGACCCTGAATATCATAGCTACTACTACAGATAATTACAGTTGCAACAAATGGATTAATTGGCTGTAAATCAATTAATAGAATATTAGATAACCATTTAAATAATTTATTAGTCTATTTAAGCATCTTTTAGAAGACCGTTAAGATGTCAAAATTCTCTGATCTCTGATTGTGGCGAGGACAAAAAATGTATTTAAAGACCTTACTCAAGAATGTCACCTATGTGGACCTTCAATGTTATGTCACAGAAAGCAAGAAAATATGAAAATAGACGCCGAGGTCGGTGTGTCTCTGAGGGCAGCAGCCTGCTGTGGTCACATTAAAAACTGCATCGCCTTTTGTGACAACTGTAGATCAGCGAGCCATCGGTTCGCCTCTCTCTCCCTCCCTCCGAGCTCCGAGTCCGGGATTTGTAGTTTTTTTGCGTCGCTCTCTCCGCTCTGCGTGGTAGCAACCTGCCCTGCACAAAAACTACAACTCCCAGCGAGCTCCTCGGAGGTGTTAGTTGTCAATATGGCTGTTGTCAGACAGACAAAGCAGAGAGGCAAATAATTCGCCTCTGATTAGAAATCCTTGGGAAAAAAGGAGGGGGTCGGACGGGGCACTGCGACCAAACTGCTTTTTGGTGGTTCGGCTGCGGTAAAACCGAGAAAACGGACACAGAAAGGAACGTCTTTTTTATTTTTTGCTCGGAGGTTACCAAGTTAAATGGTGAAGTGGACGATTTAAAAACCGAGGTGAGTCCTCCCCTCGTACTTGTCTGTCTTGTCCACAGCTCAAAGTGATGTTATTAATATCAAACGTGCGCTAGCAGCGACACCGCTAGCGGCTGCTTTACTGTGTCACTGTTAGCATGTCGAGCTAATCAACCCCCCTAAAAACTGATGGTTTGAAGTTAAAGACTGCCGGGATGCCAGCGGGACTGTTTTGCCGGTGTGAATTCAGCGGTAAAAGGATGTGAACAGTAGATGAGTGTGTGTGTATTACGGAGTTGTGTAAGTGTGTGTATGTGTGTGTGTGTGTATGCGCTGGGGCATTATTACAGGCTTGTGCCACAGAGACGCAGCTAACGTTAGCTTGTGGGCAAAGGGCGTGAAGCCTGGCATCACCGGGGGCTCCCCTATCTGCAAGCCAGCACGTCTGCAGAGCTTCAGAAGGCTGCACAGTGTGTCCTCAAGGAGGAAAAGCACACAAATAGCACAAACTCTGAGGCATTTTAACAAACTTAGTGGGATGCGCGATGCATGCAAACGCTGCAGGATGAGGGAGGAAGAAGAAGAGATTTACAGGATTCACGGTTTGTTTTTCTTTTTCGCTTTGCGGGCGTTGAGAAGTTGTTGAACTTGTTTCAATCAAGCAATCCTTCAGTTGGAGATGTGAACTTTTTTCTCATCCAGCTGTCAAAGGCAGGCCTGCTTTAGTCGCCCATCAACATTAAGAGTTTCTATTACCGTCCCAGTTTGCACTTAGAACACTAGGTCCACTAGGTAATATAGTCCAATAGGTAAACATAATGAATACTGACAGTGAAAGCAATAATAATAAAGGTAAAAGGTAAAATCTAACAATGTAAAAATCCAGCAGACAATATTGATGATGTGCATATATGACATATAACCACAGTATGACACAATAGGATACATACCTAAATAGCAATAATGTTTGATGTGCAAGTGGCAGAAGACGCATTGTCAACCATTGTGAGCTCTTGCCTAAATGTATGTTTGTGGAACTACATATCATTTATCTTTTATTCTGCAGAAAACTGAGATGTGAACTGACCTACTGAATAGGTAACTTGCTTCAGTTAGGGATGTGGTCCTGTGTGGACTTTTTGCTCAAGCAGCTGTCAAAGCCAGGCCTGCTTTATTTGCTCCTTTCTACACAGTTTAACCTCTGTTTTTTAAGTGTTTTCCAACTAGTTAAACCAAACCTGAGCCACAGTGAATAGTTAACCTTGTGAATACATGACCGTGATGCGTAATGATTCCAGTTTCGATCACCTGTTTGTCCCCAGACAGGTGAGAGCAGTAATTGGTGCATTGTCTGGTGTACTTCTGATGCTCCCATCCCCACTCGATGTGACAGTTTTGCAGTGTAACCATTCTTGATAGTGATTTAAAGCCTTAGTAGCCATCCTTCTGAATTTTTAATGATCCCTAAAGAGACTTGTTAATGTTCACCAAAGCTGCCTTGTGGTGCAGAGGCAAACCCCTATGAATGTGTATGCGTTGGGAGTGGGTGTGTGTGTATGTATGTATGTGTGTGTGTGTGTGTGTGCGCTAGAGAGACTTTTCTAAATAAGCAGCCTTTATTTTCTGCCACCAGGGGGTCTCTCAATCAAAACAAGAAGAAAGAAAGCGCTTTCGGTTACGTTGTTGAGTTTAGTGCGATGGTGGAGACCTGTTAAACATTGTTAAAACGAGCAGCAGGCACCATATTGATTGATAGCCGCGCTCGGTCATGAGTAAGCAAACGCTAGTAAACGACAGAAGTGCTCGCCTGCTATGTTGCACGTTTTCTTCCTCACTAATTCATGCGTATCCTGTTAAGTTTGAGACGGTCTAACGGGTGGAGAGGTGACGAGGCCATGGTGGACAGGTGACCAAACGAAATGCAGCTTTGTTTGAATGAGATGAGAGGTTTCTGAAGATCTTGCTTTTAATTTGGAAGTGTTTGTTTTTATCTTGTATATATTTTATCCTTAGAAAACCAGGGGTTCAAAGTCACAGAAGATATATATATGTGTGTAGATATACGTATATATCCATATATTCACCTTGGTCATCTTAGTTTCTTTCTTCATAACGTCTAAAAAAACCCCACTGCACACACTCTCATCTGATTTAGTCCCCCCCGCCCCCCCTTTGTCCTCTGTGCATCTTAGATTAACACAGATGTAGAAAAATGCCAGTGACCCCTTTTAAACCGTTTATTATATCAGCATAGCTTCGCCTGGCACGGACGATCTGCCGCAGTCTGATTCCAGTTGCATTGATTTTGAGCACAGCAAATTGCTTATGAAAAACATACAGCGTGGGTGGTGTGCAGAGCCGGGGATATATTGTAGCTCTTAAAGAACGGCAGTCAGAATGTTAAGATAGCATCAGCTGTCAAGGTGACTCTGGCACTCTGCGTGTGTTGCCTGCTGGTTCCCAAAAATAGCTGATTTTTATGCCCTGCCCCTCCCTCCCCTTTTTCTTTCACACTTCTATCTCTCGCTCTTGTCTTCCTTTTCTTACTTGCTGCCTCTTTATTTTCTTCTTGCAGTTTTTTTTCCCCTCCTTTCCCACCCCGCTCTCTAACTCTCCTCCACTACCTCTCCTCCTCCTCCTCCTCCTCCTCCTCCTCCTCCTCCTCCTCGCTCCTCTCTTTTTTCCATCATTCTCATTTTTCTCCCCATCTGCGCCGGCGTTGCTTTTCACTCTTTCCTACTTAATCCTCTCATTTCCTCTCTCCCCGTCTCATCTGTCTGCCTCACTTTTCCTCCCCGCGCCTCCTCTTCACCATCTCTCTCCAGATCCACTTTTCTTCCCTCTCCTCTCCTCTCCTCTCCTCTCCTTCCCTTCCCGTCCCTTTCCGTCCCTTCACTTCCCTCTGCGTTTCCTGTTTCCTCTCCCCCCTCCTCCTCCTCCTCCTCCTCCTCCTCCTCCTTGGTCTCTGTCTCACAGCCTGTCTGTCTTGTCTCTCTCACATCCAGCAGCAGGATGTCTGAGTTCTGTGAGGAGCCGCGCTTCACTATTGAGCAGATAGATCTGCTGCAGCGGCTGCGTCGCACCGGCATGACCAAGCAGGAGATCCTGCACGCGCTCGACACTCTGGACCGGCTGGACCGGGAGCACGGCGACAAGTTCGGCCGCCGCACCTCTTCCTCCTCCTCCTCCTCCTCCTCCTACGGAGTGGGCGGGGCCACCGCGGCCGCCGCCACCGCCGCCGCCACCACCACCACCACCAACAACAACAACAACAACTCTGCCTCTAATACAACCACATCCTTCAATAACAACACTGCCTCCGCAGCCACCACCTCCTCATGCAACGGCACCGCCATCGCCGAGGGCGAGCACGGCGCCGCCGCCTCCTCCGCCTCCGCCGCCGCCGCCACGTCTTCCTCCACCTCCAAGATCTCCACCGCCACGCAGACGCAGTTCGGCAGCGGCGGCGGGCTGTCGCCGTCTCCTAGCAACAGCTACGACACCTCCCCGCCTCCGGGGCCGCCGCCGCCCTCCGCCATCCTGCCCTCGCCCGTGTCCCTGGTGGCGCTGGCGCAGAACGGGCGGGACAGCCTGGCCGCCACGCCCAACGGGAAGCTGTCCCCGCCCAGGTACCCGGTCAACAGCGCCGCCGCCGCCCGCAGCTTCGGCTTCGAGGCCACGGAGGAAGATCTGGACATCGACGACAAGGTGGAGGAGCTGATGAGGTCAGTCCTAACAAGTGTTCAGAGTCGATAGAAAAGTTCAGTTTTGGGGAAACTTAAAGCTCTTAAAAAGTCTGAAAAAGTCTTTTTAAGAGGGAGTACATTTTGTGGTGTGTTTATGGTGAGTGATTGAGAATCCAAAGTATGTGACCAAACTTTGCTTTTGGATTAATTTGCTCTTTCAAACTTTGTTCTTTCCGAGCTAATCCGAGGTCGGTTGGTTGGCTGTGCTCTGTAGTACTAATTGCAAACTACACTGTTTAGCTAGTTAAAGATGTGTTGTTGATTACAGCTTAACTGGTGACCAGCTGTGTAAGTTATTCTTTTTGGGGAGGTCTTTAAGAAGTCTTGAAAAGGTGTTGAAATGGACTGAAGGATTCCTGCGCATCATAAGTAATAGGGACTCAGTGAAGTTTGGGAAACTCTCCTCTTTTTGCTGTTTGGTTAACCAGTCGCTTGTGTGTAAATATCCCTGGAGTTGTAAGCTGGTGGCATCTGGACTTTAGAACAGATTCTTGTGAACTTGAAGAGGCCTCAGCTCCTTGGATTACGAGTGAGAATCTGCACAGACTGCTCATAAATAGAGGAGTATCTGATGCGAAGGCTGGAGATCCTCAGATATCGTGGGTGTGAATTTTACTTTCACAGCATTCTTGATCCTTTCACAAAATCTTCTTTGTGTTACGCAGACAAAGCACTAAAGGTGCTTCTCAAAGCAACCTTGAAAGCTCTTGTCTACCTTCCTGTGTCTTGTGCACTCTCTTTTTGTAAGTGGCTGGTTTTGCCACTTGGCTGGTGCCTTTTTACTGGTAGTAGCAGCAGCAGTGTGGTAAGACAGCTCGCTTTCTGCCAGGTTTAATTAAATGGCACTAAGTGGAGGCATCGTAGCAGCTCCACCGTCATGGTGGGAAAAAAAACAGAGCATCCACCCTCAGAAAGTGGTAAAACAACCTTGTACAAAGTGGATTTTTTGGTCTGTAAAGCTCGATCACATTGCATGCTCTTCAGCAGCAGAAGTTTCTTTATTTCCCTGAGAATTTTGAGGAACTTCAGACGTGGAAGTCCAGGTTCAAAGTTCATTCTTGACCTTGAGAAGAAAGAGAAGTTGAATTTTGCAGGAGGCTTTGATGTAAAAGAAAGTTTGTTTAACAAGAACAACCTCCCATTTAGTACCTTTTCAAGGAACCACAGCATGATATGTTGGGTTAGGGTTGTGGTTAGGGTTGTTGGTATATTCCAGGCATCATTACGTGTTGTCATACGTGTGTTGGCGACTGAGCCTTATTGTCACCTCTGTGAGAGGTCCCACCTTGAATGGTGTCTCTGCTTTGACTTGTCCATGTTTTATGGTGTGGTGGTTGTCTCATAGCGAGGGCTTATGAACCAGGGCACGTCTGGCAGCCAATCTTATGGGGCTCCATGTTATGGGGCTCCATGTTATGGGGCTCCTGTATCGCTTTTTTTTTTGTGCAAAAAATGAAAGCGATAAAGTTCAGTTGCGACTTGTAGGTGTTTCCATAGAAGTTTGTTTTGAGCCGTAGCCTTTGTGAAGTCTTCCAGTGACCTCGTATGATTGTTGTAAAATCACCTTAAAATCGACTTCATCTTGAGGAAGCTGAAGGTCCAAAACATTGCCTTGTTATTTATTTTAGATCTAGAAACAGATCAATCGCCTCCTCATTCAGTGACCTTATCATATGTGTCATATCTGATGATGTGCAAATGCAAAAAAAGTGTTTCCATGACACTTCTGCCATAAACTTCTCTAAATCTCCTCAAACTTTGGGTGTGGTTCCATTCCTAGTTTTTATTGATACTTATTTATTGAGTCTTAGATGTGTTTATATGTTATTTAATTATTCATTATTATTATTATTTATTGAGGTTTAGAGTATTGCTGCGGGCAATGGAAAGGCACCTAAAGGAAAAGCAACACATTCTCATGACTTTAAGGGAACAATCAGCTAAAATCATCGTTTTAATGCCAAACTGAGCCTGAGCTGCACCTCCCCAGCATCAGCTTCAAGTCACGGTCGCAGCGTTTTCTGAACATTGCTAAGCGAGATAAATGACAGCTAAAGATGCACAGTTGACAAATAAATGAGAAAGAGGAGAAAAAAAGGTGAGTGTCGCCACAGACATCCTCTTTTTTTCGAGATTGCTGGGTTCCTTTTTCTCTCTCTCTCTTCTTATTTTTTCTTTCAGCTCGGCGGGACCACATGACAGTTGAGATTAGCACATTTGTCTTGAACAGCATGTACCACATAAAGATGTACATCCTGTGTGTGTGTGTGTGTGTGTGTGAGTGAGATGGAGTATCAAAAATAACCGAGACGGGCATAAAGGCGTTCTTGTTGAGGATTATGCCTCCAGTCAACAAAGGGCTTCATTGCGTGGCGCGTTGAGCAGCCTCGGGGCTGGAGATGACATTTCCTCAGTGGGGATGAGACAGGGAGGCCTTCAGCGTGCCGCCGCACCTCCGCAAGCCTTACGGAAAGTGAAGTCACGTACGGCAACACGCTGGCTTCCCAGTTCACATGCTCGCCCCCTCTCATCATCTCTCCCAGTCCACATGTTAGACACCCTGCTCTCGGCCTCAGAGCGCTCTGACACGCTCGGCCCTGTGCTCCGGCCTGTGCTCCTCCTCTCAGCCTCTCAGCCTCTCAGCCTCCCAGCCTCCCATCCTCCCAGCCTCCCAGCCTCCCTCCCTGGGTAAGAATAGAGGCTGGGAGCGGAGACTCCTCCGCCCTCTGTGTCCCCGTGCTCGTCCGCTGCCTCTGCATTAGATTACACGTCCTCTTTAGGCAGCCCCTGAGAAGTTAAGAGGCGTTTCGAAAGCCCTCGTCCTCTGCGCCCGTAGGACTCTCCAGCGTCTCGCTCGGCTGGGTCTGCGGGGGTGTGACACCAGGTTTCAGCTTGTCAACAATCCCACGGTGCCCTTCCTCACTCTTTTTTTTCCCCCTCTCCCCTTCTTTAAATGCACATTTCCCTCTCCGCAGGGGTTCGGCCTTCCAGTTGGCATCTATAACACGCCGACCCCCTCCTCCTCCTCCTCCTCCTCCTCCTCCCTCCTCCTCCCCCTCACCCCTCCACTTCCCACTCATCCTCAGTCTTGTACAGCAGCTTGTGCTACATTGATTCACTGGTGTCGATACAAGGCAGCGTTTTTTGAGCTCTAATTTTAGCCGCGCCGCAAGAGGCTGGTGTGGAGGATATTGATGCTGGATGTCAAGAGTCGTGACGCATTTTCATTTCAGAAATATGCTAACCGAGTCCTCCAGACTTTGATGCCGTCTCCATTTTGACTGTGTCTGGCAGCGCTGACCGTGTTTCAAGCAGGGACGGCTGCGATCGCACCGTTTTAAAGCCCCAGTGCTGCTCCAAGTTAAATGCCTTCCAGTTGGGTTAGGAAGAAAAGAAGAAGAAGAAGAAAGCACTATTAGTATGGATAAATGCAGAAACCAGTTTACGCATTTGACAGGTGTTCACAATCTGTGGCAGGATGAGGAGTTAAGCCAAGACATTCACAAGCCTGTGTGTGTATGTGTGTGTGTGTGTGTGTGTGTGTGTATGTTATTGTGTATGTATAAGGGAGGGGATTGGGCCCGGAGCCAGAAAGCAGGGTGGGTACACTGTGTGACTGCACATGTTCACTCACCACCCTCCTTTCCTGCAAGTCTCTGCATGTTTTATTTTCTTTCTTTTTCTTATTCTTTCTTCTCCTCCTCCTGCCTGCCGAAGACCGAGATAGTGGGGGGAAACATGTCCGACCAAATACGTTCTGAAAATATAGATTAGCTGATTGTGGCCTGAATTCATTTAAATTCATACAGCCGGATGCCTTTGTGCTCTGCAGAAATGCAACGCTGATTGTGTGGAAAAAAAGAAAAAGAAACGGAACAATGCAGCGATAAATGCTGTCAAAATGCACCACAGATTAAAATGGAGCCTGTTTGTCTGTCTGTGGTCGTAGCTCTCCAGTGGAAGCTGTTTCTATGTATCTATATGTGACATGCAAATCGGTTGTCGTACAGAGGGCAGGTCTGAGCTGGATGGGCACCCAACATGTAGGCTTTGTGTCCGTACGGCAGCTTACGCCTGGGAACACCGTCATCAGGCATTCTGCTGCAGACACGTGTTCCTATTATCTGTCAGTGTGACCACCATGCTACAACCCTGGATGCTGCTCCTGCTTTTATTTCTTATGTTTTGTTTTACCTGCTTGTTCTGTGTTGTTTTCCTGAGGTTTCGCTGCCGAAGCTAAGTCACTCACTCTGTGTGTGTGTGTGTGTGTGTGTGTGTGTGTGTGTGTGTGTGTGTGTGTGTGTGTGTGTGTGTGTGTGTGTGTGTGTGTGTGTGTGTGTGTGTGTGTGTGTGTGTGTGTTGGCAGGAGGGACAGCAGCATGGTGAAAGAGGAGATCAAAGCCTTCCTGGGGAACAGGAGGATCTCTCAGGCAGTGGTGGCACAAGTTACTGGTGAGGAGCAAAGGAATCTCTCCTTCTTCTTCGTCTTCTTCTTTTTTTCCCCTTTTCTTCTAAACGCCAAACATGCAATCATCTCAAGTACCGTGACATCATCGCTCGGGCTCCTGGACTGAGGACAGAGGGTGGAAAACAACCTGTACTTGCAATAATAGAGTGTCACAGCTCCATATTTTCTCAAATCATAGTAAATGGTTCTTATATAGTGTTTTCCTAGTCTTCATAGCCACTCAAAGCTTTTAACAGACTGTCACAAGTCACACTCACTCATTCATACACTGGTGGCAGAGGTCCCAACGACCCATCTGCTTTAACCCTTCACACACATTCCCACCTGATGACGGAGCATCACAGGCAATCTGGGGCTCAGCGTCTCGACCAAGGAGCCTCCGAGCCGCAGGCGGCCAAACCAGGGTTAAGTGTGCAAATAACATTTGAGTTTTATGGTCGTTGAAGTTTGATCCCCAATGAGTGAGAAGGAGTGAGAGGCATTCAGGAAACGCACCGCTGTTCATGCATCATTAGACACAAATTAGGGGTTTTTAATTTGACTGGTAATGATGGATGTTGAGTCGTCCTCGGCTGTCGATACCAGAGATCTGAGCCGAACGGAAACCGCCACGCACAGAGAGCGGCTTTGTCTCCAGCGCCGGGCCAAAAACGCCGGGGAGCGATAAATTCAGAGATGAGGAGAAGGAAAACACTTTTTCCCCATCCGAGTATTCCCTTCTGCCTCTTGAACACTTCCAAGGGTTGTCTACAAATTGTACCAGGGGCTCGTTGCAAAACACAATACGGTTGTAATTCGATGTCTGGCTGCTTTCCAGGCATCAGCCAGAGCAGGATCTCCCACTGGCTGCTGCAGCACGGCTCGGACCTGAGCGAGCAGAAGAAGAGGGCCTTCTACCGCTGGTACACGCTGGAGAAGACCACGCCAGGTACGTCCAGAGGTCCTGCTGAGGGGGAGAGAGAGAGAGGGAGAGGGAGAGAGAGAGAGAGGGAGATTAATGCTTCATGACACAGAGGCACGCGGCTGATGCCTGCAGTGAGGAAGAAAAATGGAAAGTATTGAGTAAACGGACTCTGGTCCGGCACGGCGCGATGGCACAACACGCTAATGTTGCAGACATGGAGGTCATGATGTGTTCATCCGGTGGCTGAGACGAGAAAAAGCTGACGGGTTTGTAAAACTTTGATTTTAAATTAGCAGCAACGCACGGTCTAAAAAGTGCTGCGGCCAGCAGCTTTCTATGCATTATGTCGTGTTTTTTCATTATATCCACGTGAGGCAATACTCCAAATCAGAATCCCGCTTTTCTTTTCACACTGTGACTCTCAAACAGCGAGTCTGAATCTGCAGCTCCTACTGTACATGTGCTTCAGATTAACGGATGGAGGGAACTCGTCCTGAGGGTTAGGACACTGAAAGAGACGCCGCCTGGAGCAGGAAGCAGCTGAGCTCCAGGGAGGGTGGAGGATGGAGGGTGGAGGTGGAGGCGAGCTGTGGCCTTGAGGGGGACTGGCTCCTGGCTGTTTAACAGTGGTGGAGGGCTGTTTGAGGCTCATACTGGTACTACTGGTAGATAGTCCAGTGTTGCCCCAGTCAGTGGGAGAGCCGCAGACAGGTTTCAACAGGCCGCTGGCGCAAAGTAAACAGTGACGCAACCCAAAAATGGAAAAACATCCAGATTTCAGACAGGGACAGGGAGGTGACAGCACTGCTGCAGTGGCTGATCAATGCACTTTTAACAGGGCTTTATTTTCAGCTGAGCAGAAGGTCAACCTACCTAACCTGACCTAACCTAACCCTAACCCTCACTGTTGCTAAAGTCTACTTTAATTAGAGGTAGTGATTCTATTCTATTCTAATGCCAGTTCAATGAGATCTATTAGCAAAGCTACACTTAACAAGTTATGCAGGCTGACACTCATCATCAAACATTTGATTGACATTTGATTTCAGATATTTATAGTTCATCGATCTTTTATTCTTTTCGTCTATTATGAGAAATGAGCTCAGGTCAGGGATCAGAACCAGATCAGTGAGGGGGGGGTGCTCCTCAGCTGTGAGGCCCAGGCGTCCAGCACCCTGAGGTGTTGGGGCCTGAGCAGCCAGGCAGCAGCAGGCAGCAGCAGGCAGCAGCAGCAGGCAGCAGCCAGGCAGCAGCAGGCAGCAGCAGGCAGCAGCAGGCAGCAGCAGGCAGCAGTCAGCAGCAGCAGGCAGCAGCAGCCAGGCAGCAGCCAGGCAGCAGCAGGCAGCAGCAGGCAGCAGCAGGCAGCAGCAGGCAGCAGTCAGCAGCAGCAGGCAGCAGCAGGCAGCAGCAGGCAGCAGCAGGCAGCAGTCAGCAGCAGCAGCAGGCAGCAGCAGCAGGCAGCAGCAGGCAGCAGCAGTCAGCAGCAGGCAGCAGCAGCAGGCAGCAGCAGCAGCAGGCAGCAGCAGGCAGCAGCAGGCAGCAGCAGCAGGCAGCAGCAGCAGCAGCAGGCAGCAGCAGGCAGCAGCAGCAGCAGGCAGCAGGCAGCAGGCAGCAGCAGCAGGCAGCAGCAGCAGCAGCAGGCAGCAGCAGGCAGCAGCAGTCAGCAGCAGCAGCAGGCAGCAGCAGGCAGCAGCAGCAGCAGGCAGCAGCAGGCAGCAGCAGGCAGCAGCAGCAGGCAGCAGCAGGCAGCAGCAGCAGCAGGCAGCAGCAGCAGCAGGTAGCAGCAGGCAGCAGCAGCAGGCAGCAGCAGCAGCAGGCAGCAGCAACAGCAGGCAGCAGCAGCAGGCAGCAGCAGGCAGCAGGCAGCAGCAGGCAGCAGCAGCAGGCAGCAGCAGCAGGCAGCAGCAGGCAGCAGCAGTCAGCAGCAGGCAGCAGCAGGCAGCAGCAGTCAGCAGCAGGCAGCAGCAGCAGGCAGCAGGCAGCAGCAGGCAGCAGGCAGCAGCAGGCAGCAGCAGGCAGCAGCAGGCAGCAGCAGGCAGCAGGCAGCAGCAGCAGGCAGCAGGCAGCAGCAGGCAGCAGCAGGCAGCAGCAGGCAGCAGCAGGCAGCAGCAGGCAGCAGGCCGGCCTGACTCCGACTCTGAGCTGCCTCTCACAGGCTGCGTGTGCCGTGTCGACCTATCGGCAGGCAGCAGCCATCCCACGCCTCGTCCTCTGCGGCATGTTCCTCCGTGGAGCCCTGCCAACACCCACAGCCCTGGAAACTGCTCTGTGCTATTTCTGGCCAGGCTGAGCCCGGCCCAGCTCAGCTCAGCCAGGCTCAGCTCAGCTCAGCTCAGCCCAGCCAGGCTCAGCTCAGACCTGCTGCACACACACTCCCAGTGATAAGCTGGGCCGCAGCAGGACGACCCAGTTGGAGTGGATTCAGACGAGGCTCCAGCCTGCGGTCCGAGCCCGTCGGGTTGGGGATCTGAGCTCTTAGCTGCAGCGCGGCGTCTCCTCCCCGGCCCCCAGTGCAAATGAAACCTTTTGTGCGGTTTTCTTTTCTGCTGCGCTCATGATTCGAGATGCGGCAGCGCGGTCTTTGTCAGCACTATTCAGCCGGGGCTTTATAATCAGAATGTATTGTGAGATCTGCAGAACGCAACGCGCTGCGTCGCATACATTTTCATGAAGTGCTGTCTTTCTTTCTCTCTTTCTTCCCCCCTCTCTCTCTCTCTCTCTCTCTCCGGCTGGGAGCGCATTACTCTGTCTTAGTGGAACAGTTCGTGACTGTGAT
This sequence comes from Karalla daura, assembly GCA_029224185.1. Lineage (NCBI taxonomy): Eukaryota > Metazoa > Chordata > Actinopteri > Chaetodontiformes > Leiognathidae > Karalla > Karalla daura. The sequence goes on along the minus strand of CM055206.1, from coordinate 16,662,275 downwards.
CACACCTGCACACTGTTTGTTTACAAGGACACTGGCTCGCAGCTCAACTCTTTTATTGCTATTTATTAATAAATCACATTCAAGACGTCGGTAAAAGAACATGTCAGCTAAATGTAGAGACTGATAAAACCACATGGGGATGAAAGGATGCGAAACAATACAACATGTCATATGTGTGTATGTATGTATGGGTATATGTGTATGTATGCCTCTCTCTCTCCTCTCTGTCATATTTGTGTGTGTATAAAACCGCATGGCAATGAAAGGTTGTTAAACTATACATGTCATATATGTATGTATCTCTCTCTCTCTCTCCCTCTATGTGTGTATATGTACACACAGATTCAGACACACTGTATGGTTATAGTCTTAAACTACGGCTGTTTAGTGAGGTAAAGATGTGTTGCTGATTACAGTGTGAAGTGGCGACGACATCTTAAAGTTTTTAAAGTCTTAAACTATTGAAGTTAACTTCAGGATCCCTGCAGTACCCCGTGGATAATGCCTCATACAACTGTCCAGTGATTCTGATCATCCCTCTGTCCCAGGTGCCACCCTCAACATGCGGCCTGCTCCGTTACCCATGGAGGAGATGGAGTGGAGGCAAACCCCGCCCCCCATCGCCACCGCCCCCGGAACCTTCCGGCTGCGTCGAGGAAGTCGCTTCACCTGGAGGAAAGAGTGTCTGGCCGTGATGGAGAGGTGAGGCGACGCTTGCTTTCATAACCTGCCCCTCTTATTTCCACACGGACTCCGCTCTCACACTCTCAGTGTTGTTACATAACAAACAGCTTCAGCTCTGCTTTGTTGACATTGTCCTTGTGTGGCGGAATGAATTTAATAAATGTGACTCCTGGGCTATTTTTAGCTACTTCAACGACAACCAGTACCCAGATGAGGCCAAGCGGGAGGAGATCGCAAACGCCTGCAATGCTGTCATTCAGAAACCAGGTAGAGTAGCACAGCATCCAAGAACGTCTCATAACACACACTGGTGGTCTGCATGTCTCACGTTCCTGTGTATGTAGGTCCATTACTTCTCAGTGAGGTATTAGATATATAAAGTGATGCAAAAACTATGAAAATTGTTCACTTTTTCCATCCTCCCCTAATGGACAATTTTCTGTCACAGAAACCAGAAAATATTCATATTGAAGAAGCTGAGATCAGAGGATTTTTATCCTAATTTCTAAAGAGCCTTCCCAGAATGTTTTTAAAAGTTGATTCATGTTAATATTTACATCTGTAAGTTATCAAGAGATTTGTGAATAATTTAGCTTCCAGAAAGTCTGCATCTCCAGATCTTTGGACTTAGTGAGTGTTGAACTATAACGCAGCAAACATCTGTGTCGCACCTGCTGCGTGTGAGCTGCTCTTCACATAAATAAAGTTTTTTCCTTTTTTTCCCCCCCTCTCATTTCGATTGATATTTAAACACCTTCACTCGTGAAAACCGTCCAAATAAAGAGAGCAATTTCACAGCTTGCGGGAGCCGACGGCCAACAAAAATGTAATGAAAAGATTGGAACAGACTGAGGATAAAGAAAGAAAGAAAAAACAATCATGGACCCTTTTTCATTATTGTGACAGAGGAAGAGATTGAGTGCCAGGATGTGAGCAAGGCATACAAGACACAGTCTGCGTCTGCGCGTGTGTGTGTGTGTATGTGTGTGTGTGTGAGACCTGACTGTCATGTGATGTGTCTGTTCCAGGGAAGAAGCTGTCTGATCTGGAGAGGGTCACCTCCCTCAAAGTGTACAACTGGTTCGCCAACCGTCGCAAAGAGATCAAGAGGCGGGCCAACATTGGTAATGTGTCCTCTGGGGGTGGGACCCATCGCCCCTCCTTTACTTTACCCCTAAAGGAAGTGATTGGCTGGTGGTTTGACCCTGTAGGACCCAGAGGGTGAAGGATGTGAGATGTAATAATCAGTGTTGTAGTGTTACACTACATCTCACCTGTTTTTGAATAGTTTCCAAAATAACTAAAACAACTATGTGAACTAGACATAAACGCCCCTGAAAACACAACTGATGTAAATCTTGACAAATCCTGTCGATTTAAACAAAGAGAGAGCTCACTTTGAAACTTCTAGATGTTATGTTATAACCAGACTGCACCTCTGAACACATCCACTAGCTGTGTGAGGACAAACAACATTACCCACTGACTAGTAAATGTGGTTTTGAGGCAAAAGAACATGCAGATCTTTAGGATGACTTAAAGTACCATTATAATACCACGAGCTCAGTCACTTCCAGTCCTTCTAGTGTGTGTGTCTCTTGTTTACAAAAGACATAAGTGATAGATTGGGAATCGATCATGAGCAGAGCGTGGTTGCTCTGCTGATTGATGTGGAGTGATTGAGAGGTGGAGCAGCGTCGGAGCAGGAACGCGCCGTGCAGACGGTTGTAATTCCACTGAATTCCTCTTTAATGGGACGCTGGCGAATGATCTGTTCATGTGATGGACGAGCGCTGCTCAATGTGGCGCATGTGGTTATGATTCAATTAAATGGGCATACTTTTTGATCAAAACATGCCATAAGACCAATTACTGCTATTTTTATGGTCAATTTCCACCCCCCCGTCCCCACCAGATCGCTTCCCTCCTTTTATGGTTTCTAGCTCCGCTCTGTCTCGCACCCCCAGCTAACCGGGGGGGCAGATATCTGTCGTAAAGCTAACAATCCATCCTCTTCCTCCAAGAAGCCACAATCCTGGAGAGCCATGGGATAGACGTCCAGAGTCCGGGGGGGCACTCCAACAGCGACGACATCGACGGGAACGACTTCTCAGAGCAGGTGAGGGAGACGGAGGGGCCCGTGGAGGCAGGTGTGTCTCCCAGGCTGCCTGGTGAGGGGCCCGGCAGCCTGGTGGAGGGCCGGGCAGCCTGGTGGAGGGCCGGGCAGCCTGGTGAGGGGCCAGGCAGCCTGGTGAGGGGCCCGGCAGCCTGGTGGAGGGCCGGGCAGCCTGGTGAGGGGCCCGGCAGCCTGGTGGAGGGCCTGGCTGACCAGACAGGAGGAGGAGGAGGAGGTCGCTTCTGGTTTCACTGCTTAATGACCCTGTCCCTGTATCGTAGCGTATCGTAGCATATCGTAGCGTGTCGGAGTGTGTCGTAGCGCATCGTAGCGTGTCGTAGCACATTGTTGCGTGTCATAGCGTATTGTAGAGTATCGTAGGGCATCGTAGCATATCGTAGGGCATCGTAGCGTATCGTAGGGCATCATAGCATATCGCAGCGTGTCATAGCGTATCGTAGCGTATCGTAGGGCATCGTAGCATATCACAGCGTGTCATAGCGTATCGTAGCGTATCATAGCGCATCGTAGCATATTGTAGCGTGTCATAGCGTATTGTAGAGTAGCGCATCGTGGCATATTGTAGCGTATCGTAGCGTGTCATAGCGTAACGTAGCGTATCGTATTGTTTCGTAGGGCATCGTAGCATATCATAGCGTGTCATAGCGTGTTGTAGAGTATCGTATCGTAGCTTGTCATAGCGTGTCGTATCGTAGCGTATCATATCGTAGCGTGTCGTATTGTAGCGTGTCGTATCATAGCGTGTTGTATCGTAGCGTATCGTAGCATCCATTTGTATTCTCACTTCCTTTTTTTTTGGGTTTGTTTGTTTTTTCAACAGATCAGCCCCTCTCTGCGTTTTCGCTGCGATCATGAATTTTACATGTGTCTCGTTCCGCTGGAGGAACACGTCCGTCCGCCGGCTGATTAGTTTTCTCTGCCGAGCTAATGACGGAGCCGCTCGGCCTGGCCGCCGTCATTACCGCCGACACACTCACACGCACGCTGAAAAGAAACGAGGGAGAGGAAAAAAAAGAGCGTTTAAGCTGGCGTGTTTTCCTTCAGATGAACTCTGAACGCGTCTGTCCCCAAATATAGAAAGCACATCAAGTCCTTTGATTTATGTGAAGAACCGAAGAACCAAAGCTGTTGCCTGTAGCACAATAATTAACAAAAGCGCTCTCTTCTCCTTCTCCTCCTCCTCCTCCTCCTTCTCCTTGGTAGCAGTGGAAACTTGAGCGCGGGCTTATTTTAACCCACTGAGGAAGTTTTTTGTGTCTCCAGCCTCGGCAGGTTGCGTAAACTGCGCTTTCAAGTGGAGATGAGTGGAAAAAAAGAAAACGGAGAGGCAGACGAGCTAAAGTTAACCGCGGCGTCTAATGACTAATGAGCACAGGGAGGCATTTTAGCTGCCACGCTGCCCGTGACACATGAGTGACAGGCGTCAGAGACGTGTCTGAATGTTCATCATCATCATCATCATCATCATCATCATCATCATCATCATCATCGTCGTCATGTGTCTGTCGTTTGAGTTTCAGCTCCTTTTTCTTTTTTCTTTCTTTTCGTGTCTGTCTCCCTCAGGCGTGTGACCTCCCTTACTTTGACAAGCGACCTCTCAGCCGACCCTTTGGCCTTTACCGACTGGAGCCCACCTCACCCACACAGGTACGCGCACACACACACACACACACACACACACACACACACACACACACTACAGGTAGTAAAGCTCAAATTTTTGGCAGAGATCCTTTTTTTTTTACCTTGTCTTTCATTTTTCAATTGAAATACAAGACCATCAGACTCCCGTTGACAGACCTGACCTGTCTGATATTGGTACTGGGTGTCGGTCCAGGTATAGACCCTAATAGCTGCATCGGGTATTGGATAACAGGGACGATCCATCTATTCAGTTGCTGTGCGTTCTGAGATTAGGTGATGATGGAAAGAAGAAAAGGACCCTCAGCCTTTGCTAGGGTCTCAGGACTTTTTACTATGTACTTATTGTTGCTCTCTTTGTAAAGTGCCTTGAGATAACGGCTGTTATGAACTGGCACTTAAAACAAGTTTAAGTTGAGCTGAGCTGAGAAAGCAAACCCCATTTTTGAAGTTTCTCAAAGTCGGATGAAATGCGAACTGATCTGGGTCTGGGTCTGACATGAGTCATAAATGGGCTCAAAACAAAAAAAGTCTGAACTCAGCCACATGCCTGCACTGTTACTACCCTACACCTCCATCTGGTCATTTTTTAAAGACAAACCAGACATTCTGCATCATGTTCCCCCTGCCTCGTCAGTCTGCTCTGATCAGACAGCTCCTCGCTGCACAGCCGATTTGACACTCGACGTTCCTCAGCCTGAGGAATGTTTCTCACACCTGAAATGATTTGTATTCCTGAAAGTGAAGCTGCAGCCGGAGCGGCAGATATGCTGTGATTGATGCAGCGCTTTGATTGGCAGCGTGCTGCAGAATGGCCAGCGTCGGGTCCGCTTGGACTCATGCATCTCGTACTCATACTCTCATACTGGTCTGACTCCTGGATCTGAGCTGGTTGTCAACAGGTTGTGGTGGCCGGGTCTGGCCTGCCCTCCAGAGGGGCTGTGACTCTCACTGCACATGTGCAGTGAGAGCACAAGTGTCCATTAAAGATGAGTAATGTGGCTTATCACAGATTAAGAGCAGCAGACTTGTCGCTCTGGCTGGCAGCCTTCACATCTTGGAGTCTAGATCACAGAGCCAGTTAAACTGCTTCAACAAGACTTCTCGGGGGCTGTAATAAGCACTCGATGGCCGCAGAGATTATACATCTTCCTAAAAGCACAGAATGTGGTGAGGACTAAATGTCCCGGCCTAAAAGCACCCTCACTCTGCTCAGACCCTGCTGACTCCACACACAGTGTGGTGAGGAACAATATAAGAGTGGATTAGACTGCTGCTGGAGTCAGACGTGACCCTGTCTAAATGCACATGTTCTCTCTCATAGACAGATGTGCTGATGGTGACAGCACATCTGGATGCAGCACAGCAGGCAACACATCGAGAAGTCCTCGAGTCTTATCGATCAGCCCATTCTAGTTCTTCTTGTAACAATGATGATGATTTCTGCCTCTGATCGATATAAAATGACTTGTTCATTCATGTATTCATTTACTGTGAAGCCCGTCCAAAGATGCTCCCAAACAAGAAATCTCATGGGAGGGATAGATCTTAAATTATAGAGATGTAAGAACACAAAACCTGATTTTGGAAATGTTCTAGAAATATGGGGCCTCGAAATGTTAGAACGTAGAGCTGACCTCAGTGATTGTTAGCTTAGCCGATATGCTAACGCTAACGCCACGGCCAGTGTTTATGTGCCGAGGAGAGTCCAGCTAACCAGTGAGAATCTGCCACACATGTGCAGTCCAACATATAACTTCCTGTTCCAGTAGCAAGTAGAAAAGAGGAGGTCTAGCTGGGGGAGTGCAGGGCATGTGAGGGCCGGGGTCTGAGCTGGTCTCCTCGTCCTCTCCCGGCAGGAGGACAGCGCGGCGCACAGCGAGCACCAGGACCCCATCTCTCTGGCTGTGGAGATGGCCGCCGTCAACCACACCATCCTGGCCCTGTCCCGGACCGGGGGCGTGTCCAACGACATCAAGACCGAGTCCCTGGAGGACGAATGAAAGAGGGCGCAGCGCAGAGGAGGAAAGGGAAGGAGGAGCAGGAGCAGGAGGAGGAGGAGGAGGAAGAGAAAGAGATGGGGTGCAAAAAAAAGAGACCAAAACAAGCCTACTTAGTAAACCCTCAGAACCTGCCCCGCCCCACCACCTGAGGACGGCCCCTCCTCTCTCCCTCGCTGCCGCCCTCCTCCCACAGAGTCCATACAAACGTTTATTACCCCCACTCCTCCTTGCCCTCCTCACCCTCCTCACCCTCCTCGCCCTCCTCACCCTCCTCACCCCTCACCCCACCTGATGTACTGACACAGCCTGTGTCCTCCAGTCTCTGTGAAAGATGTTCCACTGAGATGAGGAGAAGCCCCTGGTCCTCCTCTGGAGGTGTGGCGTCTTCCAGGACGTGCCCCGCCCCCTCCGCCTCCTTTAGCCCCCCCCCCACCGCCCTCAGTGAATACACTCTCCTCACAGGATACCTCTTCTCTCTCCTCTCCTCTCCTCTCCTCCCCCTCCCCCTCCCCCTCTCCCTCTCCTCTCCTCCAGCCTGGTCGTCTGAGCCGATCCTCAGTCTATCTCACCTCAGCGTCAACCTCAGAAGATTAAACGTGTACTGTATATATGATATATATACTGTATGGTTCTTATGGTTCTCAGTCACACTCACCTCATGGTGTGCTACCTACGTACCTACCTACCTACCTACCTACCTGCCGACCTACCTACCTACCGACCGATTTACCTGCAGACCCCTCAGATTTCAACCTCCTCATCGTGCAATTCAGCCGAAGAGCCTGGCTTCAGGATGGATAGCGAGAGTGTTCTCCCACTCTCTCTCTCTCTCTCTCTCTCTCTCTCTCTCTCTCTCTCTCTCTCTCTCTCTCTCTCTCTCTCTCTCTCTCTCTCTCCCTTCCTCTCTCTCTTTCTCTCTCTCTCTCTGTCCCTCTCGGGAAGTCAGGAAGTATAACATTGGCAGACGGAACTGTCCAGTCACTGTCTTCTACCCTCTGTAGTTCTCATTCCTCAGCAGGAGTTGTTTTTGTTTTGTTTTTTTTATCTTTCTGTTTTTAGACCCTCCTGAACAGTAGAGCTGCTGTTGGATCGTCTGCTTAAAAGAGATGTAGCCTTAATTTCATTCAGAGAACTGCTCCTGTTACTCCTCGCCCTGTATGGCGACAACGTGTACAAAAACAAACATCTGTCCAGCAGCAGCCACGTGGGTTTCAGCTCTGTCACCTTCTGCATTTCTCTCCCGTTTTCAGCCCAAACTGGCAACTCGGATCTGCGATCATTTCTTTCTCTCTTTCTGTTTTTTTACTTCCTTCTTTTGCCTTGGTATTTTAGCTTATCGGTGACTCTATCGTTAAGTGCTCGAGGCTTTTTTTGAGAATCAGTTTAGGGTCGATGTGATAAGCAATCTTAAGCTATTTAATAAGGGGACTCGTGCTTTGTTTCCACTGTCAGCCATGCCAAAGGAAGAGACGCTGGGAGGAGCTAAAGCAGCCAACACGAGACAGGAAAAGGCGCGAAAAGCCGCATCTCGACCCGCGGGGGTTCAGCCTTCATCCAAAGCGATTTCTACTAACTCCTTCTGGCCGCTCCCAGAAGCTTCCGGAAGCTTCCGGAAGCTTCTGGGAGCTTCCGGGAGCTTCTGGGAGCGTGCGTGACATGACGTGACAGCAGGCCTCTGTCAGTAAGGATAGCTATTAGCTATTAGCAGCCAGATATGTAACGATTACAAAGAAAAAGACAAAATAACCCGAAGCTATTTACTACTCGTTCTGTGACGCTGCCTCTTTGCAATAGCCTAAGAATGTGCTTTTGTTTAATTTTTGGTTTTTTTTATGTTTTTTTTTTGGTTAAATATCCGTGGTGTCAAACTAGACGAACCCACACTGGAACAGAGTTAGAATATCACAACGAGGCGATTTTCTGTTTTATTTTGTTATTTGTTTTCATTTCTATACGTGTTTTGCCTCCAAGCTAAAAGCACCACTTTGAAGGGAATCAAAGACATTTAAAGCGGTGATATTGGAAATCATTTTCCACCTTTTTTTTCTCTTTCTTTTCATCTGTTTTTGTTGGTTTTCTCGTCCTCGCGGGTGGAACGTTTCCAGAACCATCTTTGACTGAAGGGCATCGTTTGCAGGAAGTCACAGAGGTATTTGTGGTTTATCTTGAAAAGTTGAAATAATGCTTTGGATATTTTGGGAAATAAGCTTATTTATGTTTCTGTTTTTATGAGAGGTGAGGTGTAAAGCAGAGACTGAAGCAGTGCAAACTTCTGTCCCGAGGCTGAAACGTGTCCAGCCTGGCCTCAAAAGCTCGCCACGTTACCCAACCAAACCTAGTATTTAACAAAGCCATACAGGAAGAGAAAAGGTTTTCACACATGGAGTTGATTGACAGTTACATCTTCTTTCTTTGGGGGGGGCACGGTGACTTCCTGTGCTCTTTACTTCTACAGAGCTAGCACATTATCTGGTGAACTTTTGAGGTGCAGGGCAGGACGACTCTTTCACCTCCAGACAGACCATCCTGGTTTCTGCAGCTTCCGGTCGATGCTAAGATAAGATAAGCTAAGCTAAGCTAAGCTAGGCTAAGCTAAACTGTCACCCAGCCTCACACTTTCAGTCTGTGGCTCAGTGTATCTGTAAAGCCACAGGCTGCCATCTCCTCTGCTTCATTTCTACATGTGAACAGACTTGCAGGATTTCACGTTCGCAGGCTTCAAAGTGCTGAGCTCTCAGCCAGGCTAGTTAGCGTAGCGCTAGTAAGCGTATTTCCCAAAGTGTCAGAGGATTGCTCCGGAGGAACCCCTGCCTTAGACGATGGTTTTGGAGAACTGGGAAAAAAAAAAGAGAAAATCATTCTACAAAGCAGGTTTGAGTAAAAGCAGCCAGGATCTCCTCTCCTGCAATTTCCTCTCGTTTTAAGCCGATGCAGACGTCTGTGACGCGTCAAGTAAATCTGATATCTGGATCCTGTTTGTAGAGTAGCTCCCAGCCCCTGGGCTCTAGTCTAGTTAAAGCTCTATTTAAAATCTATTGCTTCAGTGTGTACGAAGCTGCGAATACAGCGACTCAGTGCTGGGACCTGTGTTTCAAAAAGAAAGGGTCGAAAGATGAAAAACAATATGTATTTATACTCATTTTTTTATGGTAATGTACAAAAAAAAAAGAAAAGAAAAGAATGACATATGTTTTGAAATGAAAACATGCTTTTATTGTTAAATTGCTTTATTATTTCTCCTCACATATTTTACTGTTATGGTTTAAAGCGTTTTGTTTTCGAGGCCATCCCTTATTTGACTGAACAGCAGTCTCCCCCTGTTTGCCTGTGAGCTAGTTTGTGAGAGATGCACCTTATTGTAAGAAGAGAAGAGAAGAGAAGAGCGGCTGGAGGAGCCCGCCTGTCCTCCAGCCGTCTTTAACACGGTCTGACTTCAAGAAAAAGCTTGATTTTTAGAAGAGAAACTAACCTAAAAAGCCCCAGTCTGTGCCGTTCGGCACATCGAACTCCATCGTGAAACTTTTTAATGTTGACCGCCAAGAAACACAAGTGCAGGACTTGTAAAACATGGATCAGGAAAGAAAAAAAAAGTTGATTTTAGAGTGACTGGAGCCCCAGTGTTTGTGACGGAGACGTCAGCTGTGTCTTGGTCCACGGCCCGTCGCTATTGAAGTCTAGAAACACAATGAAATTGTGTGAAATTTGTTCCATATTTGGAACTGTGAACTAAACGAGAGCGAGGCGGAGCCGCGGGGGTCAACTCGCTCGTTTGGCTGCCGACCAAACCCAGAAACGTAATCACAAGCTAATAATAATGAAAAAAAAACAAACTTTTAAGACCAGATTTTCAGAGTATTTCACCTCCTTTGAGTTTGTGCTGTCACCGTACGATTTGATTCGATTGTTGTTTTGCAAAAAAACGGGCTCCAATCAATGTGGATGTTACGAGTGTTACGAAACTGTGTGTGTAAAAACAGAACTCGATCATTGGGAAGCAGAGCTGCACACGCCGATCAATCACTTTCCTGATTGTTCGGCTCATGAAATGATTCAGAAAACTGTTAATTATGGCTTGAAAAATGAGGATGAAATATTCTCATTTGAAAGAATTTTGACTCCAAAATGGATATGAACTCTTGCATCGATTGATCGATTGGTTGCTGCGGCTCTGTTTCATAGTCTTCCTGATCCCCTGTTTTATTTTGAAAGGAAGGGGAAGTTGGACCTTTTTAACCTGTGGAATAACCCTGTTAGTCTTCCATGGTTCCTGCTGCATCTGGCACCTGATTTAAGCATGAATTCACACATTAGTGGAGGAAACACTAAAGACGTAGAAAACGGTCAGAAATGATGGAGTTCTGTTTCTATTTGCCCACAGTCCCTCCCCCTGATGACGTGTTGGGAGTCCGGGGGGGGGGGTTGTGTTGTTTCCCAGATGTTTTCCTGTGGAGTTTGGTGTGTGGGAAGATGATCGTTGTTGTCGTGTCAGAGTGAAAGACGAGGCGTGCGCTCAGAGATTACTCTCTCTTACACGAGACACTTTTAAGAAAAAAAACAAAAAACGAAATCGCCTTAGTGTTTGAGAGACGCCACGGCCCCAGGATTAGCGTGCACAAGGTCCAGTCTAGCAGTATTTAACGGGAGCGTTCACGGGGACGGAGAGGAGGAACCCTCAGGTGATCCGGGAACCAAAGACTCCCAGACTCTGAGGAGAAACGAGAGACGGACGAGTCTAAAGTGACGGGGCCCACACCGACCTGCCCCCCGACCTCACCCGACCCTGTGTCGTGTTTGCTCCAGTGGTAGTGCTTTTATTCTGAAGGGGTGGGGGTATAGTGCTTTTACTCTGAAAGGATGGGGATGTGCTCCATGTCCTCCCGTGTCCCCCTCCCCAGTGAAAACGCCATCCACTTCATCCAAATATAGCTCAGAAAAAGAGGACTGAATGCTGTTGTATCAATCTCAACTCTAGTTATGTTTCAATTACTGTATTGCCCATTTCAGAATTTAGTGCCTTTTTTGGACAGTAGACTGTTCTGTAATTAAGATGTAGTATATATACATTTTTTTGTACAGTTTCTTTGTTCATTTTTTTAACTTGTGTTTATTTTAGTATGATATATATAATGTACAAGAGAATAAAACTATATCAATGAGACTCCCCTCTGCCTCTGTGACCTCTGTGTGTGCGTGTGTGTGTTTGTGCGTGTGCGTGTGTGTGTGTGTGTGAAATCACAGCTCAGGCTCGGGATGAACAAAATTAAATTTATTTAATATAAAAACTCTTTTTTTTGTCATTTTCTCATCACTGTGTCTTCATCTTTCAATAAATAAGCAGCCAGGTCGTCCAAGTTCAACCTGAACCTGCAGAGGTAAAAAAACAAAAACAAAACAAAAACAAACTAACCAACAGTTATTACCCCTCCAGTGGTATTAGTCGACAGGTTCCCACACTCACTTCTCCAAAAATACGACACAATCAGTCTCAGCTCGTGCTCAGAGATAAAGCGTATTAAAAACAAAAGCAAAAATTTCAGAGTTTGACAGAAAAGTGCAATTTTTTTCCCCGCTAACACCATAGAAATAGACGTTCTAGAGCTGACTGGAGCTCCAGCTTTCAGAGTTATCGAGCAGCCGCTGGACGGCTGAAGGCACAGCGTAGCTCATCATTCAAGGCACGACACCAGTGAGAATAAGAACAGAAACCATTCACAAAAACCAGCTGATCCAGCCACACACACACACACACACACACACACACACACACACACACACACACACACACACACACACACACACACACACACACACACACACACAAAATTTAAAAAAAACAATAAAAACTCAATTAGAGTCAAATGATTATTTGCACCTACAACCATTAAGAAAAACAACATTCTCAAATCTACGATGGAGTATCAGGGCCACATTGAGAAAATCACAAGTTTCCAGAATTAACTGGAGAATAAAGTCGTAATATTACAAGAATAAAGTCGTACTGAAGGAGGAAGCAGATCGAGAGGGGAAAAGGTGAGCAGGTCGGTGTAGACCACAGGTTAAAACGTCTTACTTACGTACATAATACGACTTCATTATCATAATATTACGACTTTTTTACCGTAATTTATCACTTTATTCTTGTAATATTATCACTTTAATCTACGGCTCTAATATCACAACTTTATTCTTCAAATTTACAACTTTATTCTCAATATTTGTGACTTCTTTTTCTTAATGTGGCCCTGATACTCTATCATACTCCTTTTTTTAGACGCAGCCCTCCGTCGCTCCTCCTCCTCCTCTTCCTCCTCCTCTTCCTCCTCAGCCCCGTGGCGGCCTGGAGGAGACGTGCCAGAGAGATAAAACACCATGTTGTCACTGTGAGACCCCCCCCCCCGCCCCGCCCCCCCCCCCCCCCCCACCCTGTAATCACCCAGCTGCATGTGGGTGAAGGGTGAGTGGGTGTCCAGCAATTAGCCACGTGCCACGGCGGGCCGGCCTCCTCAGCTGTTCCACGACTTGCGGTTTTCTCCCCGGCTTCGCCCCCCTCCCCCTCCTCCTCCCCCTCCCCCTCCTCCTCCTCCTCCCCCCCCTCCCTCGCCTTTAGCCAGGGCGGTGAGGGCCGCCAGGTTGGGGCTGGAGCCCGACAGGTTGGCGCTGCGGCGTTTGTGCTGCTGCTGGCGGCGGCGCCTGGCGCCCCCCCCCCCGGCTCAGCCGCTGCGGCCTCACCAGGACGCCGTAGCCCGGGTTACAGTGGAAGTAGTGCCTCCCCCCCACCGAGCCGTCGTTCTTCCCTGGGTCAGAGAGAGGGGGGGGGGGGGGGGGGAGAGAAAGAGGGGGGGGGGGGTCTGGTTAGAGAGGGAGAGGGTGCTCACACTGTCTTAAGGTAAAAAAATAGAAATAAAATAGAATCATTATATAAAAACTTCGTCTCTGGAGGGGTTGCATTGTTGCAAATGAAAAAACATCTTCACATCTTCATTATTATTATTATTAATAATAATAATAATAATAATAATAATAATAATAATAATAATAATAATAATAATAATAATAATAATAATAATAATAATAATAATAATAATAATAATAATAATGTTTGACCTGAATCTCAATAAAGTATCTGTCTGCCCAGTATATAGTAGTAATAAGTGAGGGATAAGTAACTCATAATTACTAATAATTAATTAGTCAAATAGGTTTGTTAATCATGATAATTAATAGAAAATTTGAAGAAATGAAATTGACCAAAAAAATAAAAAAATAACATGGAATACTACTACAAGTACAATGATAAAACAACAAATAATAATATATAATAATAACCACACACTGACAAATATATATGAGAAAAAAATCAAAGTAAAAAATTAACAAAATTTCTAATATAGTACTACTGCTACTACAAATAATAATACTCTGCAATAATAATACTAATAATAATAATAATAATAATAATAATAATTTGGCTTCTTCTCGTTATTATTATTATTATTATTATTATTATTATTACACTTTATTCAATAAATCTAATGTTCTAATCTAATTTCTGGAGGTGATTTTTCTCTGAGATTTGGAGCCTGGGTGGGATTGTGTCACCTTGTGTGTGCAGCCGTCCACCTACCTGCCGGGGCCTCCAGCTCCACGCCCACCCAGGTTCCCTCGGCGAAGTCCGTGGGCCCCACGTATCTCACGGTGCCGCTCTTGTTGGCCCCCACGGTCACAAACTCCCCTTCCTTCAGCCAATCGGGGACGGCGGTGGTGGCGTCTCCTTCCTCGCTGTCTGAGATGATCTCCAGACCCTCCAGCGGCACTGAGAGGTGGACCCCGGCCCCCGGGCTGCTCGCCCGCTCCTCCTCCCCCAGGATCCCCTGGAAGGAGCGCAGGTCTGAGGACTTCACCTTCTGGATCTTGAAGGGGTTTGCTGCTGCCGGGTCAGGCTTGGAGGTCTGGACTCTGGGAGGAGAAGGACCCGGAGCTGAGGATGGCTTGGAAGACGCTTCATCTGCGTTTGAGGATGATGGAGCTGGAGGAGCCGGGTCTCCAGACGAGGCAGGAGCCTGGTCTGGATGTGGACCTGGATGAGAAGCTCTATCAGAGTCTGAAGGCTGAGTCTGGTTGGGGGGTGATGGTTCTGCTCCAGTTCCATCTAAGGCAGGTGGCTCAGACTCTCCTTTCAACTCTGGTTCTTGTATAACCTCTGCTTGGGTCTCCAAAGACTCCATTGGTTCTGGTTTAGATGGTGTTGTTGGTGTCTCCAAAGACTCCACTGGTTCTGGTTTAGATGGTGTTGTTGGTGTCTCCAAAGACTCCACTGGTTCTGGTTTAGATGGTGTTGTTGGTGTCTCCAAAGACTCCACTGGTTCTGGTTTAGATGGTGTTGTTGGTGTCTCCAAAGACTCCACTGGTTCTGGTTGTGAAGGTGTTGTTGGTGTCTCCAAAGACTCCACTGGTTCTGGTTTAGATGGTGTTGTTGGTGTCTCCAAAGACTCCACTGGTTCTGGTTGTGAAAGTTGGGTTTTTGTCTCCAAAGACTCCGCTGATTCTAGGTCTGAAGGATCTATTTCCTCTAGTTGGATCGTGGCTTCAGGTGATGGTTCCTCCTGAGGAGCTCCAGGTTCTCCCTGGTTCTGCTCCAACTCTGACACACCACCATCTGGCTGTTCCAGCTGTGGATCAGTCCTTTCTTCGGGTGCCTTATAGCCTGAAGCCTGCAGAAGTCCAGGATGAGTCACTCCATCCTCCTCCTTCTCCTCCTCCTCCTCCTGAGGAGCAGCCTCGGAGCCGGGTGGAGGCAGGTCCCAGCTCAGCGTGTAGACGTCGGACAGCGTGGCCGTGGAGATGCTGGTGGAGATGTAGCCGCTGGAGGCCTCGCTCAGCGGGCTGGGGGTGGAGTCCTCCGTCTCGGGGATGATGGGGGGCGGGATGGACACGGGTCTGGGACTGTCTGCTCGGAACACGGCCGGAATGATCTCCTCAATGGGAACCTGGGAGGGAAAAGGTATTCCTGACTCAACAGTTTCTGTCTCCAAACGTAGAAGCTATGAAACCCTGGTTTCTTCTTTTCAGCTGCAAAGTCTGAAGATACAAACACGAGAACCCGGGAATAATTTCTTCTTCCATTCCATGAATCCTTCGGGTTTAATTCTAACAAACACTAAATCTTTCAAAGCTGGGTTGTTTTACATCTATCATCAATTACAGTGAATTATTGCACTAATTAGGTATGAATTCTCTCTGTTTAAGTGCTTAATGTTCACCAGCCCAGTTGCTAACTTAATTTCCTATTTGTGACCCATTCTGAGAAAACCAGTAGCATGTCCATGAACTGGCACGAGGCCCATAAAATGAAAATTTTTGTTTTTTTTGTTTTTTACAAAACATGCAAATAGAAACCATGAAAAAGCCACTTTGCCCTTCAAAATAAGAGTGAGGATTGTACACTGTATTTCTTGTTAATATGGTAGAGAATATTACTAGAGCAGCTCTAAAGACAACACAATGCTAGGCTGTTAGAATGATGATAAAATGATGAAACTGATGTAAAAGCCGTGCTGCTTGTGCTGCTTTGATCCTCGTCTTATCAATTCTTTAATAAGACCTCTCTAGTTGCACCTAGAAAGCCTGATGAAGACCATCCTGTTATTCCTCCTGTTTTCACTCGCTCTTAGATTCGTTTCACATTTCTAAAGCAGCCTTCTGGAGAGTGGAAGTGATCACTGCAGAGGGGGGAATCTGCTTCTTACCGCCTGCTGTCTCTGGGTCAGGCCCTCCTCCACGCTGGCCGACTGCACCATGATGCGAGGCAAACTCTGTGTGACAGACAAGAGAACATCGGGGATGCTGATAACGAGTTTACGGCATCTCTGAATCTGCGAATCTGGAGCCGAAGAGGCAGAGGAAGAAAAGAAGAAGAGGAGGAGGAGGAGGCGGCTGATTTCGAGCTGCAATCAGGAGCAGAAGTCGTTTCGTCATTTCAGCCCAGTTCGACCCGGAGATTAGATATGAATACGAGGGCCCGGGCCCCATCTGTAACCTGTTCATTACTGGTGAAGTGGTGATTAGCTGCAGTGGGAGGAATCATAAAGGAGCCGGAGAGACGGTGAGACCCCGGAACAGGGGGAAGAGGAAAGGTGATCTACGCTCCTGAAACAGAGCTGCTTCTCACTGGCAGCCAGACTGAACTAGGATAACTAACTAGGCCAGACGGCCATCTGTTACAATGCATACCCCCCCCCCCCCCCCCCCCCACACACACACATATGAGCTATTGTTGCTTACAAGATGCTCCAGCAGATCTCGTATCGGGCCGAGAAGCAGAAGTGCGGCAGCGATCATCAGTCAAGATGTTGATACGAGCCGCAATGAAAATATTTGTTCGTCGGATCGTTCAGACAGATAATCATGATAAACTGGTAAAACAATCAGGCTAATTGCGGCATAATTATAATTGCTCTCATCATCATTTGTCTCCATTCAGCGTCCTGGTTACCTCTTTAACATTCGACGCCATCCGTCAGCCGATGGAACGCGCCGCGTGATTTGTTCTTTTTCTTTTTTTTTTTGGTGAAGTTTCAGACGAGAGCGATGAAGAGAAATCATGTGATTTGTGTAGATTTTTAATAACTTGGGACAGTTGTTGGTGGCAGGGCATGAATCATGAGGCCTCGGACGGGATTAACGTCATTATTCCAACTCTGCCGATCAGGATGAAGTTTGTTTTCGTTCTCGTTTTTCGACCTACGTGGACAAAGCGTTTAGCATCGGAGAGCAGGTCCAACACGTCCCTCTTGTCCCTGCGAGGGTCGTCCTGTGGGAGGGGGAGGGGTCAACAGTACAACCTGTCTCACCTGTCACTTCTGAACATGGTTTGTCATTAAGAGGGAGAGACTAGGAGGAGGAAAGAAGAGGAGCGAGATGAAAGGCCGGACTTCCAGACTGCGTGTGGGTCTGGCTCGAGGCTCTTTGGGACGACGTCCAAGCGGAGTTTGAAATCAGATTAGAGTCACAAGTCACAAGTCATTTTCAGACGCTCCTTATTGACTGATTACTAAACATTTTTTCCCTTTTTAAATGACGTTATTTGCTACTCGGATGCTGTCCACGGCCTCTGCCTGGCTGACCAGAGCAGGTACACACAGTCTTCCTTTGTGTCTGCCAGCTCTCCACGTCAATGCTTCTCATTCACATGTCGAAGAGACAGTTTCACTGGAGAATGTCGGCGAAAATGATGGAAATAAAATGAAGCCTGAATGTGTTTGGTACTAGACGGTTGTTGATTGGGTAGGGAGAAAGAAGAGAAAGGAGTGGAAATGTTGATGAGGCCTTACGTTTTATTGTACTGGAATTGACTTTTCCCGGAGCCTCCAACATTTATCCTGACATTCAGAACTTCAAACGCTGGACTGTTTTTGCACCACGTCGACGCCTCGCTAAATATTTGCTCCGCTCCGGGCGTTTCGCTCCTCGTGTCTGACCTTTCTGAGCATCTGCGGCGGGCGGAGCGGAGCGGGGCTCTAATCGGAGCCCGACAGGTCTCCGCTCCCACTCCCACTCCCAGCGCTAGCGTTAGCGTTAGCGCTAGCGACACGTGGGCTCCCTGATTAGCCTCCCTCTGCTGCTGGAGGCGCTAATCAGCCGAGCCAGAGGCTGAGGAGAGACGCTGCGTCTCCTGATTGGAGATGGGAGGAGTGAGTTCACCTGCTCCTGATGAACCCTGCTCCACACACACACACACGCACACACACACACACACACACACACACACACACACACACACACACACGCAGAGCGCTCCAGGCTCAGCAGGGGCTGTTTGTGCCGTCTCGGAGCAGCACGTCAGTCTCTTCAGGAGACGCCGAGGAGACTTCCAGGCTCGACTTCCACTCAATACAATAACTCCGACTCAACACGATGGGCCCAGAAGTTCCTGGAAGTTCCTTTCACTTCTTAAGTGCTTAACCGTAACAAGCAGAAACACAATGTCGAGCGGTTTTCGTAACGGCTGCTAGCCTTGCTCTTTCTCATGTGGTCGGGGTTATCCTACGTTATCCTGACTGCTTTCCTATAATTTGGAACCAGTGTTTCTGTTTACATGAAAGCTGGCTCTGGCCCCAGGAAAAAATTGGCCACAGAGTTAGCACCACTTCTTTTCTGGGCCAGGAGTAAGAACCAGCAACGTCAGAATCTGGGGGCGGGGCTAGAAAAGTAGTAGTAGGGACCAAAAAAAAGGACAAAATGGCAACAGGTGGTGCACATTTTGACATGGATGAAAGGATCACTCTGAATTACAACGTATGAAGGTCTCTGGATTCGGAGGACATAGTTATAGCATTCGCAAAATGTTTGTGCAAATGCTATGATGCTATGCTAATGCTATAACTTTATCTTTACATATGGTGCCAATTTATGACTTATTGGTCTTTAAGCAATTCAGTTTTCTGTTTCAAAAAGCAAAATGAGTGTGAAAATAAAAACAAATGTTTCAATTTCCTACAGTTTTTGTTGGTCTCAGCATCTGGTTCTCGACTGGTAACTCAGTAAGTTGAACTGGGAGCAGCTTTAGAACTTTCTGTCCCCGTCTGAATCGAGGCGATATGCAATAACATGACTGTTTCTTCTCATCATCACCTCTGTGAGACTCAAACTTTTCCCAGATGGATTGGAGAGATACAGCGAGTCGGAGGCTCAGACAGACTGACGTATGGAGGGACTGAGATGGAGGCGGGCGCACGCACACACAGGGAGGAACGCCATTACGCAGACAGACAGATTACTCCTGCTTGTTGACGGGCAGTGTTTGCTGCGTTACAGTCAGGCATTGTTAGGATGCCGATGCTGAGTCAGATTCCTCGTCCTGCCTCGTCCCGATTATCAGCAGAACTCTGCTTCGCGCAGCACTTTGAGGCCGGCGCTGATGGAGCGCTCTGTGTGTGTGTGTAGATGTGCAGCAGATTGCGTTTGGTGGCGTTTCGTCTCCTCCGTAAATCCGTGCGGTAAATACTAAAAGGACGGCGTTCGGGCGTCCACAGAGAGCGGGCTGAGTGATGCGCTCCTCGGGGGTGATTTTTCACACGCTACAAACTCGCATCGAGCGATCGAGAGACAACCTCTGACACCGGCCTGATGGAGGCGAAACGAGTGAAAAATGACAAACAAGCAAAATGAGGTTGACACAAAAAGGCGCCTCGCCGCGCGTCTTTCGAGATAAGCGTTATCGCCTTGCAAACTTCTGAAAAAAACAAACAAACAAAATGCGCTTTATCTATTTATTATTTGTGTTTCTATCTCGCATCGACTCTGTTTCCATGGCGACGGGAGGAGAGGCGAAACAGGACTGTCTGCCACCGATGAGTGGAAGAGGAGGGGAGTGAGGGCTGGGGGGGGGGCATTTAGAGGGGGGGTGGGTCGCAGCAATGCATGCAAAACTTCAAATCCCCGATAAGAGGAAGCTGAGAGGAAGGAGAGAGGGGAGGTGTGTACCTGCTGACGGACAGCTGTCTGCTCCCGGCTATCTTCCCTCCCACCCGGAAGCAGAGACTTGAGCAGCTTGGGCACGGCCTTCACTGGAGGGAGATAAGACGCAGCAAAGCCTGAATGCGCTGACGGAGAGGAGAGGAGGAAGAAGAGGGAGAGGAAGAGGACGTTGTGCGAGCACAGGTGGAGAAAAGAAGGGGCAGGGAGAGGGGGATTGAAGAGGAAGGGAAGGGAAAGAAGGAAAAGATTAAGTGGCCGAAACGGAGATTCGAAGGAAGGGTTATGGCTGTAGCAGTCGGGCTGGCTGCCACAGCCGATGACATCAGAGGCAGGAAATGGAGAGAGATAAGTTAAAGGCAGAGGAAGAAGCCATTAGAAGATAAAGCTTTTATCGGGCCCACCTGTCTCCGGGTTCAGGCTCTGGGAGACGGAGCTGGGCAGCGTGCGGCGGGACGGAGGAGGAGGAGGAGGAGCAGTGGAGAGGTCCTGGTGGCTCTCCCAGCCCTGCACACACACACAAACAAACAAATAGAGTGTGTTTCACGTCTGACCTTTAGTAGCCCCCCAGTGGTGACCATGAGGAACTACAACAACATTTCAGTCCACTTTCTGCCTTTTTCCATCCAACTTTTCCGCCTCCCCCCTAACTTCTTATCAATAACTGCTGAATCAATAACTACTTAAACTGAACAGTTTAACCCTTTCACTTTCAGCTAATTACCACAACACTCTCCCCTTTGCTTTCAGTTGATCATCCATCTATCATCCATCCGTCATTTTAACACTTTCAAGGCAGCTATTCTGACTAGTCTCGGCCTCCTTTCAGCTACTTAATTAGTCAACTTTGTATATTTTCACATGCAATATTCCAATAATTAATACATATCTTGATTTATATATATATATATTATCATTTTCAGCTTTTCAGCATCTGATCAACTGAGTGGTTCTCACACACTCTGGTACATCACATCATACCTATCTATCTATCTGAAGCCACAAAATCTCTATGTATACAATACACTACTACTACTTCTAATAATAATATCAATAACAATAATGCACTTGATAAAGTTCTTGACAAACTAAGAATGTTCATTCTCAACTCAGGTATTTTCACTGAGATTTTTTCTAACAATATTTCACATAATTCTGACTGGGATGTGTTTTGCACTTTACATACATGAGGTAACAATTAAGTAAAATCCAACTCTACACACTCAAACACTGAAGACCTAAACCGACTCCATCGATACTGGATCATGTCAATGCGTCGTTAGTACAAATGGAAAATGCAAAAAAAAGCGAAAAGGACAGCGAGGCTGAAGACGTGCTGATGGGAGGGTAGCGAGGAGATTAGTGGCTTTCCCAGTCTCACCTTGAAGTCATTGAGCCTGTGAGTGGAGGAGTAGAGCTCCAGGTTGCTGGCAGACAGCTGCTTAGAGGGTTAGAGGGTACGAGGGTCAGAGCAGGGTGTTAGTGAGACGGGTCAGTGCAGGAGCAGAGGGCTCAGGACCCCCCAGGAGGACACACAGACCAGCCCAGAGCGAGTAGCTACATCATGTGGTTAGAGGAGATATCAAAGTTAGAAAGCGAGGATGCTCGGTGGCTCCATCTATCCTGTAGAATAGCTTCACAACACAGATCTGAGAGAGCGGAGGAGCGCTGATTATAACACTAATTAACAGCTTTTATTTCTTTTCTCTTTTCCTTTCCTTCGCTTGGATCTGAGCTGAAAACTCGAGCGTCTTACCCTGTTGATGTTTGGTGAGCTCAGGCAGCGTCTGGAGGCTCTTCCTCTGACTGCCAACTGTTCCTTCACCGCCACCTCCTACACACACACACACACACACACGCACACACACACACACACACACACGCACACACACACACACAAGCCTTTTAATTGTGTGATTCATGGCAACACCGTCACTTACTGCCTTTTATTTGGATGTTTTGTATTACAGTATGCGGATTAATTAGCTCCATTTGTTTCTCTTTGGCAGAAACCAGGGGAAGGGAAAAACGTTCCAAACGTTCCAATCCCGGCTCCGCTTGACATTTTTGCTAAATTGCATTAAGAACAAAAACAAAAAACAAAAAACAGAAAACACGACAATGAGGATTTAATGTGCCTCGCGCTCTGGATGAATATCAATCACGGGGAGCGTTGGTTAAAATGTGAGAAATCTAAATGATGTGGAACAACATAAGAACTGGATGCCGGACTAAACATGGCGGCCCATTCACTCCTATGGACGCTGCTCGGCTGGCGCATACGACTCTCTCCTGCTCTATGGATCCTGTAGAGTTTGGGCTGTAGTGTCACTCCCATCATGCAACACAGTGGCTTCTCTGTCCCTTAAAAACATTGTCCTCTCTAATTCTTCTGAGGAGTTGTGGAGCATGATGGCATGATGGACAGTTCTTAAGTCTAGTGGTTCTGCATTTGGGAAGAAGAAATATGCAATACAAAGATGAGTAATTAGCCATGTTTGCAGCTTAGGATGATTTTACAGCCACCGCTTTAACTATTGTCATATATGTGTGGGGGGGCTCTGTTGCAATACCAGGGCTGGCCACTATGTAAAGGGGTGGCGCCCTATCCAGGTCTTATAATACATCCATGGGAATCACGTCCTTCACAAGACGAGACGTGCTGGTTATTCCGCTCTCTGGTTACACACACACACACACACACACGCACGCACAAACACCCCCCCCCCCCCCCCCCCCACACCCCACACACACACCTGTCTGAGTCGGTCCAGGGTGAGGATGTTCTCCACGGCCAGGACGCTGCGCAGGTACTTCTCGATGGCAGCCTCGCTGTCCGTGGACGACTGCTCGTCATCAGCGCTGGCAGCCAGGCGAGCCAGCATCTCCCTGTCCTCGGGCCCGTGGATGTCCTGCAGGGCGGGGGAGGGGGGGACAGAGATGTTAGAGGAGGGGCGGGGGGGGGGGCAGCTTTCACACGTTTACATCAGCCTGCCACTTCTTCTTCTCCATGTTATTTGTCATTCTTGGTGTGGAACGACTGCAGCTCCATTCGACGCCGCCTCGTGAGACGGAGAGAACGAGGACGGGGAGGGACGAGGACGGGGAAAGACGAGGACGGGGAGGGAGGAGGATGGGGAGAGAACGAAGACAGGGAGAGATCGAGGATGGGGAGAGAACGAAGACGGGGAGGGACGAGGACGGGGAGGGACAAGGACGGGGAGGGACAAGGACGGGGAGGGACGAGGACGGGGAGAGAACGAGGACGGGGAGGGACGAGGATGGGGAGGGACGAGGACGGGGAGAGAACGAGGACGGGGAGGGATGAGGACAGGGAGGGACGAGGACAGGGAGAGACGAGGAGAGGGAGAGACGAGGACGGGGAGGGACGAGGACGGGGAAAGACGAGGACGGGGAGAGACGAGGACGGGGAGGGACGAGGACGGGGAGGGACGAGGACGGGGAGAGACGAGGACGGGGAGGGACGGGGAGGGACGAGGACGGGGAGAGAACGAGGACGGGGAGGGACGAGGACAGGGAGAGATGAGGAGAGGGAGAGACGAGGACGGGGAGGGACGAGGACGGGGAAAGACGAGGACGGGGAGAGACGAGGACGGGGAGGGACGAGGACGGGGAGGGACGAGGACGGGGAGAGAACGAGGACGGGGAGGGACGAGGACAGGGAGAGATGAGGACGGGGAGAGACGAGGACGGGGAGGGACGAGGACGGGGAGGGACGAGCCAGAGCTCTGCCCATCTGCATGTCTTTCACCAGAAACACTCGTTAAAAAAAGAAAAACAAAGCCCGTCAGAGCGGTAATTACACTCCACTCAAGGTCACTCTGCACTAAAACGTCAGCTGGTTTTGATTTATGAAAAAACACATTCTAGACGGTGACAGGAGTCCTCCAACTTTGCACTTTAACTTTAGAGACAAACACTATGTTTACTTTATTTCCCTGGAGGCCAAATGCTATTTTTTCACATAAAGCTCTACTACGGGGGTTTAGCTGAGAAAATGTGAGCCGCTGCTATTAATATGGATAAGACAGGAGGGGATGAAGTTGTGACATCACTATTTGTACGTGGTAAATGAAACCTGTTGCAGCAGTTTCATTTCATTGTATTTCCACGGGCTCGACGTTCCACACTCACCCCTGGGATGTTAGAGACGATCTCGAAGGTGACTCCACAGCCGGGGATGGTGCTGCGCTGAGACATCCTCTTCAACAGGCTCTGAGCGAAACCCTGAGACACACATCACATCTCATCTCAGCCTCAGCCTTATCCCATCTCATCCCATCCCATCCCATCACATCTCATCTCATCCCCATCCCATCTCAACTCATCTCATTCAAACTCATCTCATCTCATCCCAGCCTCATCCCAGCTTCAGCCAAACTCATCTCATCCCAGATTCATCCTATGCCAAACTCATCTCAATTCATCCCAGCCTCATCCAATCTCATCTCATCCTGTCCCAGGCTCATCCCATACTCATCCTATCTCATCTCATCTAATCTCAGACTCATTTCATCCCAGCCTCATCCAATTTCATCCCATCTCATCCCTCATCCTAAACTCATCTCATCTCGTGTCATCTCATCCCATCTCATCCCATCTCATCTCCTCCCATCTCCCATCTCATCCCATCTCATCTCAGCCTCATCCCATCTCATCTCATCTCCTCCCATCTCCTCCCATCTCATCCCATCTCATCCCATCTCATCTCTTGTCCTCCCATCTCATCCCATCTCATCCCATCTCATCTCAGCCTCATCTCATCTCATCTCATCTCATCCCAACCTCATCGAATCTCATCTCATCCTGTCCCAGGCTCATCCCAATCTCATCTCTTCTCATCTCCTCCCGTACTCTTCTCATCTCACCAGGCTGTCCTGACCCGTTGAGCCCCTGTGGTCCCAGACCAAACCCACCTGCCTCCCAGCGACGTTGACACAGATGCGCTTCCTGAGCACCAGCTGCATGTCGGCCGGGTGGCTGAGCTGGACCACCGCCCGCACCGTCAGGTAGACCCGCTGCTCGCCGCCCGCCGCCGCCGCCGCCCGGCTCAGCTGAGGACAGTCGTGCACCGTGGAGTCCCAGGACGCCTCCAGCCTCACCTGGAGCAGCCAGGAGTCAGTACAGGGCTGTGCAGTGCTTTTATGTTCATGTATAATCCCTAAAAATCCCTGACGTGGTACCGACACGAACTGATGCTGGCTTGAGTTTGGGTGGTCACACAAGATATTGATTCCTCTTTTTTTTAACGCCTCCCTAAAACTTGTGCATATTGTTGCACATTTGGTGAAAAACGGAGACAAGACAGAGTGAAAACGTACCTCTGGATCGTAGTGTTTAACGATATGGAGGTCGAAGAAGTCGTCGTCGTCCTCCCCGCCGAGCGACGCGTCCAGCCCTCCGGCCAGAGGAGCCGAGAGACGAGACTGGAAGTCGTCAGCTGGGGATAGGAGAGAGGGACACAGAGGAGGAGGAGGAGGAGGAGGAGGAGGAGGAGGAGGAAGCAGGTTTAACAGTAGTAAAGGCGTCTCAGGATGGGGGCCCAGTGGGCCTGGAGGCGCAGCTCACCGCTGAGGTCCAGGAACAGGACGGGGATGTGAGTCTCCATCCCAGGCACGGGAACCCTGCGGAGACAGAGAGGAGCACGTCTGACCTCCACTGCAACACACAACAATACAGCCTGACTCTATATTACTCTATATTACATAAATAGATACTGTTTTTACAGGATAGAGATTAACTTCTCATGTCAAGAACTAACTTGAATTTCAGATGCATTTCATTCAAAGTTTTCTGTGTTTTTTTCTCAACTTGTATCACTATTACTACTGCTTATTATCATGATCTCTGTTATTTCTTGCTAATATATTGCTTCATGTTACACTACTTACTCGTACTCCTTTACCATACTGTGAGTATTTTTATTTTCAGCGTGGACGGTTGTGTAATGTTGCATAATGTGATGTTGTTTTATGTGATTTTTGGCTGCTGTGCCTTCAGGGGAGGATGTCGTCTCCTCTCCTACAGCAACTTGTTTAGAGAGTAAACAATAGTCTAGTTTTCTTCACATAGAACCTTTGGCTATGAATGAACCAGTGACCACACTGAATGAATGAATGAATGCATGAATGAGGAGCTTCGAACCAAACCTCAGAAAGGAGGTATGAAGCAGCATTAAATAGCAATGTTACAGATATGTTCACATCTCATCTGAGGCACAATCTCCTGCTGTCTCTCTGGTTCCCTGCTGGTAACTATGGGGTGGTTCAGTGTACACATCACATGCTGTTTCCCTCCTCCCTCCCCAACATCTCTGTCTAATCTGATATAACATCTTATCTAACATACACTGACCCTGCGGAAGTTGCTTAACTGTACCGTAACAGTCCTTCATTTCATTTTCACCAGTTACTTTCTGTCCAAGGAGCTAAAAGTTAAAACAGAATGGATCTTTTTCCATCTTTTCCTCTCCTCCACGGACTGACCTCTCCACCGGCGCTCCGGGGATGCCGCTGCCGGCCGACGGCACCAGGACGGCGTTCCGCTCCTCGGTGAGCGTCAGGCGACACTCCAGCAGCTGAGACTCCCGCTCCACGTCGTCCTCCGACTTGTCTGCGGGGACAGGGACACAGAGACGGCGAGGGACGTCCACTTTACGAGGAGGCAAGTGTAATTCATGCAGCAAACACGGAGCAGGCGGAAAGACACAGAGTTTAAGAAGCTGAGCTGGAAAACCATTAGCTCAATGAGGCTCCCAATGCAGAGGACCTGGTTCTTGTACTGTTGCAGGAATATTCTAGAGAGAGCAGGATGGAGGATGGAAGCGACAGCGGAGGAGCGGAGGAAATGGCGAGACCTGGCTTGGAGACGATCTTCTGCAGCTGCTGGTCCAGATACTCCTGACGCTGGGTCAGAGTGTCCAACCACTGATCCCTCATCCGCTCCAGGTCCACCTCCTGCACACACACACACACACACACACACACACACACACACACACACACACACACAGGTAGAGTCACACACAAGTACAGGCGGGCACACACACAAACATGGAGGCAGACACACATGCAGTCATAGGCAGAGACAAACATACATACATAGGCAAACACAGACATAGTCAGTCACACACACACACACACACATACTGTAGGTAGAGTTCCACACATATACAGGCAGACACACACAGATATGGAGGCAGACATACAAAGACATAGAGAGAGACACACACAAGCACACATAAACACAAACACACACATCCATACATAGGCAGAGACAAACACACATGTATAGGCAGACAGACGCACACACACACACACACACACACACACACACACACACACACACACACACACACACACACACACACACACTGACCTGGTAGCTGTCCATTTCTTCATCCTCACCCTGAAACTATCACAGACACAGAGACAGAGACAAACCTCAGATCAAGCTCCTCACACTCTCCGTAATCATCAGAGTTCAGAGGCGCCTCCCTCTCCTCCTCACCCGCTGGGCCTCTCCGGCTCGGGGGGCACGCGCCTGTCGCACCTTGACGTCTCCGATGGACACGGACAGGATGGAGGTGGTGATGAGGGGCATGGTGCCCGAGTCTGGCACCGGACGCACCTCCACCTGGACCCGCCGGGACTGACCCTGCAGGGGACCCGTCCACATGTCCACATGTGCCCACACACACACACACACACACAGCAGGCACATGGTTAGATAGGAGAGAGGGAGGGGGGACCTTACTGTCTGTCTGACACTGTCTGTCCCACACTATGTGTTGGTCGCTGACTGTATTATCAGTATCAGAGTTTTTCTTTCATAGAATTGATTTTTATGTCTCGTTTTAAGCTCGATATGTGAGAGAGAGAGAGAGAGAGAGAGAGAGAGAGACAGAGAGTGTGTGTGTCAGAGAGGAAAGAGAGACAGAGAGGAGATAGAGAGGGGAAGAGGGACAGATCACATGACTATGACTATGTATACTATATATAGATAGCTTTATATATATGTATATACAGATGCATATATAGATAAATAAGGCTGAATAATGACTGTGTGAGTGAGTGAGTGAGTGAGTGAGTGAGAGAGTGGGTGAGTGAGTGAGTGAGTGAGTGAGTGAGTGAGAGAGTGGGTGAGTGAGTGAGTGAGTGAGAGAGTGAGAGAGCTAGTGAGAGTGTGAGTGGGTGAGTGAGAGGGTGAGACCTGTCTCAGCTGGTAGACTCCTCCGGTGCGGACGTCTCTAGCAGGAAGCACCTCTACAGGTGTGAAGTCCCCGGCCTCGTTCAGCTCCATCAACTGCACCCACAGCTCCAGCCGCCGAGTCACCTCGCTCCACCTGCAGCACGCACACACACACGCACACGCACACACACACACACACACGCACGAGCACACACACGCATGTACGTTCACAGTCTGTCATTTTCTCACTATTTCTTTGACAAAAAGTAACATCAGAGAGTAAAGCCTGCAGCTCATGTTGTGATGGCTCAGTGTGTGTGTGTGTGTGTGTGTGTGTGTGTGTGTGTGTGTGTGCGCCCTGCACCTCTCTCTGAGGGACCTGGTCTTGGCCTGGATCACTCCCAGGTCCC